>LR736869.1:8415588-8570550 GCA_902654985.2 Oryctes borbonicus | reverse complement strand
TAATGGATGAACATCAGCATTAAAATTTAATTCCGCTTGCTCGATATTGCAGGGTACATGATACTCTCGATCTTTTTGCAAGGAAAAGGATGTAGCATTCACGAAGCTATCAAATTCGCATATTGAAGTGTTAAACAGCATCCAAATCTATCAGCATCTCGATCGGTCCATTTAAACATCAATTAAACACGGTCAAAAAATGCTACTGAATCAAACGACATATAAATCTGTCAAAATCGCAGGAAACCCGTCGAGCGGTCAAAAATGAACATCGATTGGGTAATGGATGAACATATGCATGAAAATTTAATTCTGCTTGCTCCGATATCACACGTTAAATAATACTTGTTTTCCAATGGAAAGGATGTAGCATTCACAAAGCTGTCCAAATTCACATATTGAAGTATTAAACAGCATCCAAATCTGTCAGCATCTCGATCATCCCGTTTAAACATCAATTAAACACGGTCAAATTCGCTACTGAATCAAACGACATACAAATCTATCAAATTCGCTAGAAACTCGTCGAAAATAAACATCGACGATTCACGCGTCAAACCATTAGCATAAGCATCTTCTACGACAATCTGTTGAATAATGAATATTGGCATCAAAATTTAATTCTGCTTGCTCCAAATCACACGCTAAATACTTTCAATTTTTTGACGTGTTAAACAGCATCCAAATCTGTCAGCATCTCGATCGATCCATTTAAACATTAATTAAACACGGTCAAAATCGCTACCGAATCAAACGACATACAAATCTGTCAAAATCGCTAGAACGCATAAAACAATCCACATATTTTCTACAACAATCTGTTGAATAATGGATAAACATTAGCATCAACATTTCATTACTTGCCAGATATACGCTAAATACTATCATATTTTTTCGATGGAAAAGAATACAGTATTCACAAATCTGTCAGCATCTAAATAAACCAGTTTAAATATCAATTAAAAACGGTCAAAATCACTACCGAATCAAACAACATACTAACTAGAAAAATATCGACAATTCACGCGCCAAAATCATTTATAGGAACGTGTTGGATAATGAGCAGCTAGCACCAAAATTTCATTCTCTAACTACGTAGCAGTCTTTCTACAATATATCATTTTACGTGATCAAAATACATACGGATGAAAATTATACCTGAACAGCCAATTAACGCATACTGAATCACGTCTCAACGCCATGTTTTTTAACTTTCTCAACTAAGCATTTTTTTGGAAATTACACCACATACAGAGACTCGCCACGGCAAGATTTATACCAAAATATCAAATGTAAATTTCACACATAAATAAGAAACGGAAACTATGGAAGGCAAGAAAAGAACTGGACGTTGTTCATATTGAAAGCAAGAAACGCATTACGGAGATATTTAAGAATTTCGATAATAGGAATCTAACTTAGCTTTCACCAATTTCACTTCCTTAAATGTAACACGCAGTAATCAAAATAATCAAGACGGGAGGGGACCTATAAACTTTATTAACATTATAACTTTTTTAAAACCAAGTTGGTAACAAAAAAAAATGTCTTTTTGGCGATTTTCTAAATTTGTTGGAAAAATATCGACTTCAATGATAAATTTCTATTAAAATTCTCGAGAAAAATCTTTTAATTTTTAGATTGTCCAAATTCTTGAAATTTTAAAATGGAATAGTTTCTTCTGAATATGGAGAAGAGAGAAAAATAACCCATCCAAAAGAAATCAATTTTCGCGTAGTCATTCACTTGAACTGATTTCCGCCTCCCCTAATTCTAAATAGTCGCGAGCGGCTTTTGTCTTGCTCTTCTTGACTTCTCGTCGCCTACTCTAACTAAGCTACCATCATGTTGCACGATTTGTTTTCTACGTGGGTATCAGGCCCTAAGCTAACTAGATTCGATGATATATGAAATAGATTCATATCAGCCGTTTTGTTTCGATGCCTCCCTAATCTAACTAATTCGTCGATGTTTTTTTTTTGAAGCGGTTATCATGTTCAATAGATCACGGAAAATGATTTAGTCGGATCTTGGTTAGAATGCCCTGTATATAGGAAGGATTTAATTGAATATTCGGGATAAACAAATATGAATTACGTCCAAAATTTATGTTGGTAACTTTACCTCTAAATGGACCTGTGTATCTTACTAACTTCATACTTAATACATATTTGTACTTTGCATGATTGTACAACGTTTATGGGATTTTTACACGCATCTGTGATAAAATTGGAACATATGTTTCTGTATTGCTACGTTGTGAAGATAGGTACACACCGTTTACGCGATTTGTGAAGTGCCAAGTTATGTCAAATATCGAAATATTACCAAAGAATATTACTTAGAAACAAATTAAAAGATCCTAACTTCATTTCAAAAAAATGCAATTTTTTGTCTTTCGGGAAATGTAATCGTAGTTCCTGAATAAGATGTATTTTAGAGAATTATTAAATAGACATTGTTATATGTAAAGAAGAAGAAATGTATTTTCAAACGTATACGTTTGGGTTAGAAAAATTCTTTAAAATCGAAAATTTTAAATATTCGAGCAGCAAATATATAGGCAATTTATTCCATGCATTCACACTACACAAAGGGAGTATAAAATTCCAGAGGGATGATATATTTCGAAGCTTTGCAACAACATATAATCCATCCAATAAGATAAAACATCAAAACGTAAGAGAATATATTCAGTACCTTTTTGTATTGTTACATCCCTAATTAAATCGTCTTCGTAGTTCACCATTTCCGCAGAATAGCTCTTTCAATCCATTTATTATTATTATAACCCATATCCAAATTGGTATATTTCTCCAATTATTTCCTTCCGTTATTTCCATACGATTTTTATAAATAAAAGGAATATAAGTGATTATATTTTAAAAAAATACATTTAACATGCGCATTCAATGTCCTAAACACCGAGACCATAAAAAACAAAGCGTTACTTATTTACTTATCTTGTGTAAAGCCCCAAAACACAGGAAAAAAAAACAAAATGTACATATATAGTGAAAAAACATCGATAACAATAGGAAACAAAGCATATTACAACCATTTGGATATGCCTATAGTAAAACCATCTAAAGGCATGTATGTATAAAAGATATGGAAAACCACCATTTCTTGAAGTATTCTTACTGTTGCTATAAAGATATACGTTTGAAAATAAATTACTATCATGCTGGAAAAATAGTAAAAAAAAGTTAAAAATCATTCCTTACTGAATAAATATCTTCTCTTTGAAGAAAAATGTTTAAATACAAATCTCAATGTTTCCTGCACCAATACCAACCGTACTTCAAGGACGTGTTGTTCAGGCCGCTTATTCCCCTGAAGATCAGGCGCGTATTTCCGAAACGTAGAGATCCAGGGAAACGTACGATTACATTCGATAACTCTCTATACGAATTCCGCGTTGTTAAAACTCCAAACATCCGAGAAAGAGGAACGATACAAGGGGTTAGTTACAATTCTCCGAGCCAAAGATCGTGCTACTTTCATATTTTAGGTTTCGTATCGTCAAAATTCTAATGGCAGAAGATCGCGTGTTGTAACCAGCTTAAGGAATTAAAATTTAAAAAAATTAAAATCGAAGGATTCATTGAGATTATGTTGATTTAAATGCTAAGATTTAAATGCTTTTCCCTATTTATTATTTTATTTAATTTTATGATTAAATTGTTATTTTTTTTACCGACAACTATTGTATGTTGAATGTTACATTTCTTTATTTTTAATTTTGCCGTATTTCTATTTGTTTTATTGTATAATTAACTCGTGATAAATATTTCATCTACAATTACCAAATTACAAGAAAGTATTTTCGAATGTTTCCATCACTCTACTGTAAATTTTATTCTTCTTGTTCTCTTTAAAGTATTATATACTGTCTATATCGTTAAATCTTCAAGAATTATTTGGTATTTTCTATAATTAAATAATGCGTCAGTTTCATTAAATTGCTTAAAATATTTCGATTAAAAATCTATAATCCAATTGCTTCTCATGTATTTGATTTATTTCCACTAAATATATCAAAGATATATGTAAACAAACTTCGTCTTATAAATGTCTTCAACCCTACAGTTTATCAAAGGCGATTGCTATCATTTTCATTCTTAAAGCAACAATTTTACCGAAGATTTTCGCGATTCCCTAAGTTGTTTCAAAATATTTGGCTACGTATAACTAATGCATCGCCTCATTTTTAAATTCTTTCGAAAATTTCCGTTAAAAATCCATAATTCTCTTCGATCTTAATTTCCGCTAAATGTACCAAACCTTCAGCTTCTCCATAAGATAAACCCTGCAGCTTCTCAGACGTAATTAGCATAATTTTCATTTTTACATCAACGATTTTACCGAAAATATTCTTTTGGCTTTAAAAAATATATTTATCTGCATCCTACTAATATATCGCACCTTTATTAAACAGCTTCAAAAATTTCCTTTAGAAACCTATAATTTGATTAATTTCCGCTAAATATATCTTATCCGTACTTTAAACCTTACAGCTCGTCAAAATTTGTATAATTTTCATTCTTAAATCATTCTCAATTCAACGGGAGATTTTCGCATCTTCATTTTTTAATATTTGTCTACGTCAAGTAATACATCGCATTTTCTTTTTAATTGTTTCTCACAAACCCCGTATATATTTGATTAATTCCTGCTGAATATAAGCAAGATATATCTGAAACCAACCTTCATTTTGTCCGTATTTTAAAATCTTAAGCTTGTGAAACGTAATTGCTATAATTTTCAGTCTTAAATTGACAGTTTTAATGAAAAGATTTTCACGTTTTCTTTCGTGTTTTCAAAGTATTTGTCAACATTTAACTAATACATCCATGTTTATTAAATTGGTTGAAAAATGTTCGTTCCTGGTTTACCAGTGTATGTTTTTCCCCGTTACCGTCGATTTCTGTGAAATCATCCCGATATAAAGTTTGTGTTGATACTATCCCTTCCTGTTTATAAACAAATATTAGGGTTGTAGTATACGCTAGTTGATTGCGTGTTTACTAAGGAATGTGGCGAAATGGGCTTTGATCCCGAGCGCCTTTAAAATTAAATAAAAAATCTGAAATCATGTAGAATTAATTTCCTCAAAATATATCTTAAAGTTATCTGTAACGAACCTTAATCTTTTCCGCATTTTAAAACCTCAAGGTTGTCAAACGTAATATAACTTTCATTATACATAAATATTTGTCTACATCTAACTGGCACACAACACCTGGCATCTATTTTAAATTTAAATAACTTCCGCTAAATATACAAGAAGATATATCCGAACAAACTTCATCTTATTCATGTTCGAAGCTCCGCAGCTTGTCAAAAACAATTCGTACAAGTTTCATTCTTAAATCAGGAATTTTCCCGAAGATATACCAAATTTCTTTCGTTTCTAGAAAATATTTGCCAAATACGCCGCATCATTTTTAAATTTCTTCGAATCTCTCCGCCAAAATCCATAATCGTGTTATTTCTCAAGAACTCCGTTATATTTGATTAATTTCCGCTATCCATATTTTAGAACCTTACACTAGAGTATCATTTCAATATTTTAAATTTTGCCGAAAAATTTTCACGTTTTCTTCCGTTTTTCCAAATATCAACTAATACATCGCACCAATTCTTAATTCCTTCTAAAATTTCCTTTAAAAAAATTAACATCATGTTGCTTGTAATCAATCCCGCATGTATTTGATTAACTTCCGCTAAATATACCAAAGATATATCCGAACAAACTTCATCTTATTCATTTTCGAAGCTCCGCAGCCTGTCAAAGACAATTTGTACAAGTTTCACTCTTAAATCAAAAATTTCCCCGAAGGTTTCCTATTTTTCTTTCGTTTCTACAAAATATTTGCCCAATATATCTAACAAATACGCATAATTTTTAAATTCCTTCGAAACTTTCCAAATCACATCGTTTCTCAAAAAACCCGTATATGCTTGATCAATTTCCGCCAAATATACCAAAGATGTCTAAAAACAACCTACATCTTGACCGTATTTCAGAACTTTAAGCTGCTAGTATGTCATTTTAATTTTTAAATTAAGAATTTCATCGAAGATTTTCACGTTTTCTTTCGTCTTTTCAAAATATTTGCCTAGATCTAACTAATACATGGCGTCGTTTTTAAATTGCTTGAAAAATATCCGTTAAAAGTCCAAAATCACATTGTTTCTCATAGACCCTAGATATATTTAATTAATCTGCTAAATTTACCAAAGATATCTGTGTAAACAACCTACATCTTATTCGTATTTTATACCCTAAAGCTTCTCAAACATAATTAGCATAATTTTAATTTTCAAATCACCAATTTTCACCGAAGATTGTCGAATTTTCTTTATTTTTACAGTGTATTTGCCTATATTTCATAAATACACGGCATAATTTCTCAATTACTTCGAAAATTTCCATCAAAAATCCATAATCATATTGCTCCTCAAAAAGTCCGTATATGTTTAATCAATTTCCGCCAAATATATCAAAGATGTCTAAACAACCTGCATCTTGACCGTATTTCAGAACTTTAAGCTGCTAGTGTGTCATTTTAATTTTTAAATTGAGAATTTTACTGAAAATGTTCCACGTTTCCTTTCGCCTTTACCAAATATCAACTAATACATCGCCACCCATTCTAAATTTCTTCTAAAATTTTCGTTAAAAAATTTAAAATCATATTGCTTGTAAATCAGCCGCGCATGTATTTGTTTATCTTGCGCTAAATATACCGAAGATATATCCGAAAACAAACTTCATCTTATTCATTTTCACAATTTGTGCAAGTTTCATTCTGAAATCAGAAATTTTCCCGAAGATTTACCAAATTTCTTTCGTTTCTACAAAATATTTGCCTGCATCTAACAAATAGACGGCATCATTTTTAAATTCCTTCGAAACTTTCCGTCAAAAATCCATTAATCACATCGTTTCTCTAAGAAAAACCGTATATGCTTGATCAATTTCCGCTAAATATACCAAAGATGTCTAAAACAACCTGCATCTTTACTGTATTTCAGAGCTTTAAGCTGCTAGTATGTCATTTTAATTTTTAAATTAAGGATTTCATCGAAGATTTTCACATTTTCTTTCGTCTTTTCAAAATATTTGCCTACATCTAATTAATACACGGTGTCATTTTTAAATTGCTTGAAATATATCCGTTAAAAGTCTAAAATCCCATCGTTTCTCTTAAATCCTAGATATATTTGACTAATATCTGCTAGATATACCAAAAATATATGTATAAACAACGTTCATTTTGTTCGTATTTTATACCCTACAGCTTCTCGAAGTTAATTAGTATAATTTTCATTTTCAAATCATCACCTTCACCGAAGATTTCTGCATTTTCTTTCATTTTTACAAAGTATTCGCCTATGTCTCACCAATACATCAATTTTCCTATTACTATTAGCTCGAAAATTTCCGTTAAAAATCTACAACCATATTGTTTCTCGTAAACCGTAGATATATTTAATTCATTTCAGGTAAATCCACCAAAGATTCTTGTTAACTTTCATCTTGTCCGTATTATAAAACCTTAAGTTTGTTAATCTTAATTGGTACAATTTTCATTCTTAAATCGACAATTTCACCGAAGAATTTTCATTTCGTTTCTACAAAATAGTTTGGCTACATCTAACAAATAGACGGCATCATTTTTATATTCCTTTGAAAATTTTTGTCAAAAATCCATAATCATATCGTTCCTGAAGAAACCGTACATGCTTGGTTAATTTCCGACAAATATACCAAAGATGTTTAAAACAACCTGCATCTTGACTGTATTTCAGAGCTTTAAGCTGCTAATATGTCATTTTAATTTTTAAATTAAGAATTTCATCGAAGATTTTCACGTTTTCTTTCATCTTTTCAAAATATCTGCCTACATTTATTAACTAATACAATGGCATCGTCTATAAATTGCTTGAAAAATTTCCGTTAAAAGTCTAAAATCACATTGTTCGTCATAAACCCTAGATATATTTGACTAATATCCGCTAAATATACCAAAAATATATGTATAAACAACGTTCATCTTTTCTGTATTTCATACCCTAAAACTTCTCTAACATAATTAGCATAATTCATTTTCAAATCAACTTCACCGAGGATTTTCGCATTTTCTTTCATTTTTACAAAGTATTTGCCTATATTTCACCAATACATCGCATAATTTCTCAATTACTTCGAACATTTCCGTTAGAAATCTACAATCGTATTATTTCTCGAAAATTCTGTATGTATTTGATTAATTTCCGGTAAATATACCAGAGATATTTGTAAAACAACCTTCATCTTGTCCGTATTTTAAAAAGCTCAAATTTGTCAAATGTGTTTGATAGAATTTTCATTCTTAAATCAACAATTTTACCGAAGATTTTTACATTTTCGTTCGTTTCTACAAAATACTTGCCTACATCTAATAAATACATTTATCATTTTTAAATTCCTTCGAAAATTCATAATCATTTCGTTTTTTAAAACCGTAACTTAGTGCATCAATATAATTATTAAATTAAGAATTTTACCGAAAATGACCACGTTTTCTTTCATCTTTTCAAAAGATTTGCCTCCATTTAATTATAATTAATACATTGCAAGTAATTTTCATTTTCAAATCGGCAACTTCACCCAAGATTTTTGTATTTTCCAAACATACCAAAGACATACGTAGTTTCCCAAATGTGTATTTTCATTTGTATAAAAGTTCTATTTACTTTCGTTTTAGGTACGCAATAACCGCATACTTGTTTTATTAATGCAACAATAATACCCTAGATTAATATTACTATTATCTTAAACTCCTAATTTCGTGTTCTTCGCAAATATCCTTTAAATCCCATTCCTAAACGCCCCTAAATCCTATAAAATCACCATAAAATGTATTCAGTATCAAATAAATGCCAGACTTGTTACACTAAAACAGTAAACGCAACTATATTTAAAAGTTATCTTCGACTTGATAGAAGACGATAAATACGGTGTTATTTAAAACGCATAAACAAATAAAACTAAATAAATAAAATAAATAAACAAAACCCTCCATGTTGATGTTAGTAATTATTGCGATACGATATCGATTAATGTAAGTGGTAAAGCTATTGCGTATAGTAGTATAAACAAACAACTTTCGAAAAAAAAAAAACAAAAGGACGGTGTGTAAACAAGATAATACAAGAATTGTAAAAATTGGTACTTACTTTCTCTATAGCGTTCGAAATTCAAACCTTGCTCTACTTTTTTTTTGTTGTTGTCATCAGGTAGGGGGCAATCGTTAAAAAAAACGCTTTAGTTCGAGTATGGCCATACTTTTCTTTGGTCAAGTTAAAGATTTCACAATTCTAATAATGAATTTCACGCCTTGAACTGTCAAAGATTTAAATACGTTTTATTTTTCTTTAGAATGAAAACAAAAAAAAATCAATTTAAAAACATTGTTTTGTAGTAATTAAATGCGTAATAATAAACTTCTAGGTGCGGAAAATTTTTTTATTGAAGTTTAGGCGTGATATTAAAATTGTTATTCTTACACTCATCTTTTTCTCTTTTTTCAGGCTAACGAAACGGGGAAAGCAGTTCATAAAATAATTAACACAAATCCACAATCACCATATCTGGATAACGTAAGTATTTATTTATTGAAAAAATTCAATTTTAAAGTCATTTTACAAACGCCATAGTTTTGATTTTTAGCAATACTTTGAGTTAACTCAGAGTGAGATTTACCTACAGGTAAATAAAATCTATTATAAATATCAAAGAACAGAAAAAAGATTTAAATAAAGAAAATAAAAATAAAACAAGCTAAACCTAAGAAGAATTCCTTCAAATCACTTTTAAAAATACCATTAATATCAGTTTATATAAATGTTATTTCTTTGAAGTTTATTTCGTTTAAGGCAAGTCCATACACGTTTATAACTTTCCTTCGATCTATTTCATCGAACTTCGTACCAACATTAGAGCACCAAAATAACTTAATATAAAGACCCGGGAACTGTCAAAACTGAACCGACTTTGGGAAACTCGATGGGGGGAGCCTAACGAACGCCCTTGCGGAACATTTCCTCTAAAACGGGTCGTGCCTATAGCATTTTTCTAAAAAAATCAAGAAAAAAACGTTTTGCTCTTGGCCTCTATGACATTACCTATTTATTTATAGTCGTTAAGCGTCTTTAAGCGACATTTGCGAGAAGTTGAGACACGCGGCCGCCATTTTCTTAACGATGTCGCGCCATCTTTGGGCGGACGCAGCGAAGTGCGTGCGCGTCCGTTTTTAAGGTGCGACCTACGATGACCCCCTAGGTAATTCGCTTTTTTGCGCGTATTTTTTATGATAGCGCAAACCTATATTGCATGGCGCTGTTCCTATTTAAAATAATTAATTCATCTCGGAAACTCTCTGAAATTAACCAATGCACACACACACAAGATTGTTTTTTGAATATAAAAATTATTAATTAGTAAAAGAAACATGTGAAAAGGGATGCAGAATATAGTAATTAATGTACGTACTAATAAGATACTTTAAAAGTTGGGGGGGAATGATGGGGCGACTCAGAGATTTCTGCCAATTTTTTTTTATGTATACAAAGTATGAATATGCTAATTTTTCAGTTGAAATCAACACAGAATAATCATATTCGAAACATCAACATGCTATTTTACTATACCGTCTAAATTAGCTCAGATACCTCATTATCGCGATTACTCATCTCAAATCCAACAAAGAGAATAATGGGAAAAATGTTTAATGAAAAAAATTCAGGATAAAGTTTAAAAAAATAAATATCCATTCATCCTGGCCAGATATGAATGGATATTTTTCGTTTCTGTCGGATTTTTACGACACTCAAAATTGCACAAACAAGACAAAAAAAGATGAAAAAACATCGAGAGAAAACGTTTAGAAATCAAAAAAAAAATGGAAAGAGTTTAAAAAAGGTTATATATCTACGAAAAACTTAGTCTGGTTTGTTCCTCCTCTTCTTTGTTGCATTCAGCAATAATCCCCGGTGCCTGGCTTTCTTCATCTTCCCCGTATAACCCCGAGCTCTGTTCCAGCTCCTCTTCTTTCTTCAATGACTTCTCGGTTGCAACCGCCGCAGACGTTACCAAAACCAACACAGAACTGTGACCCGGGAAGGGCGGACACTTCCTTTTATACCCACGACCACCTCTACGCTAAAAATTCTAGAAACTCCAGCTGCGTCGTTCTGTTGAGTTGATCACATAAGATTCGACGTCTCGCTCCTTCGCGTAGGGAGCGAGTAAGATGGCGTGGGGAACGTGTTTATCGACCCACACGATGCGGTGGCCACGTAGTCGCCAATCGTCGACGGTCTGGAAATTTCCATTGAAAAATCAATATTGCTGCTTTTAGTACACCCGTTCATGGGATCAAAAAATACTGCGTAATTAAAGAGATATTTGTAGAATTAGCGCTTGATTTAATGAAAATAGGCTTATTGTTTTGTGAATAGATAAATTTCACATGCTTAATCCCAATTTTTTATGCCATTTTATTTATTTATTAAGCGAGGATATTTATTATTTAGACTTGAAGTAATCAGTGTTTATCGGCAAATATTAGTTTTACATAAATCAACGTAGTCAAGGATTATTAAAATCATCATTCTTCGTATCGAAAACAACGTTTCTAGATGTTATTTAAACATTGTCGTTTACAAAAAGGAATCTGTGATCTGTGACATATGTATAAAAAAAAACATGAAATTGTTCACATTCGAGCTAATAAAACGCCGTCTTTTTCAAATGGAACGTCTTCTTGTTATTTAACATCTCTTTTATTGTATAATCAAGTTCATGGTCTTCTCGCATAATGAAATAAACATGTATGATATCACTTCCCTAACTTCGATTGTTGTTATGACGATATAATAAAAGCTCTTGAGAAATATTTCAAAATCAAGGAGATATCAAATTAAAAAAAAAAACATTGCATGCAACTAAGCTTACGTCTACTGCTCCATTAGTACATTAACTAAAAATATCAATATCCCATCTCAGAGTCGATTCTAAATTTTTAAGAATTATCTTCAAATAAAGATAAATATAAAACGCCTAAAAGAACGAGGACCCAATACAATATTGAATCATATTTCTATATTCGCAAATGCTCTAATTCTTCCTAAAGAAAAACATTTTTATTTTAATTACATTCATTTTCCATTATTTTTTCTGATTCATATTAGTCACTGCTACCCACACGAAAATCATTGTTTAAATTCGTAACATGACGTATTTACGTAGAATTCATTACGTCCCTGCTAGATTAACAAAATTAAGCAATCTTGTGTCATTTCTACATGCAAGTCTATGCAAGCCTTACCCGTAAGGTAAGTGTTGTGTACAAGGAAGGAGTATCTATGTATAACATTACTTCGTAAATGTGAAAGTAATTCAAATAACTCTACGAAGATGACGTTGAAATTATTATTAAATCTACTGTACTTCGATAAATACGCTTTATTTCGAAGGGGAGACGCGACCTTTTGTGGTTCATGCCTGTTTTTCTCACGAGTTATTGTTTGTTAGGGAAAGGGAGATACGATCGATAAACAGGGCGTATAGAATAACGCTTCTACAGCTGCTACGTTATGTGAAAGAATGTTTTATGATTGTAGAAGTTATTTGGCGAGGTCTCAAAATTTCCTTGGGTTACGCAAGAAAAACAGTACCCGATATTCGCCCATCATTAGAGGAACTGTTTACATTTATGCAGCATCGTCATATGTTAAATCTGCAAATTCAGTACATCGTAAATGGTACCAATTCGACCAAAATGATCGCATCCAACGTTCCTTTCTGAATCTTCTTCAGTATTACTGTTAAGATTTTGTTCACATCGAATGCACCGTATTTCTTCGCTTATTACCTGTTGCTTTTCAAATGTTTTTGCAAGCGACAGTTTTTGTTTGGCGTTGCTTAATTTTTGTTTCTGTCTTTTGTTTCTTCGATTCTCGTTTATTTTGTTTTTGCTGGTCCTTTTGGTTAATAGTGCATTCTTCAAGCTTTGGATGATATGACAGACGGGAATTTTATTTGTCTATTCCTTGTCTCTGTTGTGTTTATTTTTCGAAGTTCTTCAGTGTTGCTACCTTTATTATGGTCAGAGTTATTCTATTCTATATTGTTGACAGGTTTCCCCATCAACTTCGTTTTGACAGAGAGCAAACGTGTCTTGAGCTCCTTGAAGCAGGTTTTCTTTTCGGTATTCACATCCCCGACTTCCTATTTTAAGAATTCGTTAACAATTTGAAACGGTATTTTCAACATAACGTCCGACAATTGGTAGTGATCGGCTAACAGTCTAACTCACCCTATGTATTTTAGCAGCTTTCAAAGCATTATTTCATACAATGTCAACAAGCTGTATACACATGTTGGAAGCTAGAGGGGCTATAAAAAGCTAAACGCCATACAAATTTCATGTTTTTATTTAAAAATATACAGAGAAATATAACATTGGCGACTCAGTAATTCGAAAATTCTTGAGGTGTTTCCCCATCTGTAGCAACAAACTTTGTTGTCGCAACAATCGTTTGTAATAAACTGCACCAAACAACACTAACAGCAGTTAGTTAATGTATCAGCAAACACATTATTATAGTCAATAATGACGACATTTATTTGACGAACAAAGTTCATACAAGTGAGGAAATTATTTACATTGTTCGCATTCCTTACCATGAGACGCCATTTATTTTTTCTCGGTTAGCAACATTTAGCGCTTGTACGAAAGAGAAGCCATTACAATTAATTTTGCGTAAATAAATTTTTTAGGCATTTTAAAAGAATAATAATTAATAATTAATATAATTAATTGCCCTGGGTGTGCTAGCCTCGAAGTCGAAGAGTGCTACCCTCGCAGATTCTGTGGCAAAGACTGTATAATTCTGTAGAGGTCGATATAGCGATATAATTCGATAATCTCCGTGATTAGAGTATCTTTAATTAGATACTCTTATCCGAAAAATATTATTTAAAATTATTTTCAATAAATCAACATTTTAGTTCATATTATAACCACGCAGCGCTATAAATAGAACAATAAACTATTCCATTATTGCCAACTTAATTTGAACCCGTTGTTTGTGTTTGTGATAGTGTTACATGAAAACAGCTCAATATTTTTATTTTCCTTTCTTTGATCGGGAATTTTTTATGTTACCTTTTAAGCATTTATAATCAACTATAATGTCTCTTATCGACTGGTCGAACGAGAAGGTGTTAAAGCTGATCGCGGAATATCAAGGCAGGCCAGAATTATGGGACCCCGCAGATCCCGCTTTTAGGAACAAGCTGGTGAAGATGCGAGCCTGGCAGGAAATCGCTAGCGTCTTCAATTCGAATCTCTACGAGGTTGAACGCAAATTTAAGATATTACTGGTGCAGTATCGAAGGGAAAGATCACGAATTGCGAAATTGGCACGCAGTATAGACGATGTTAAGCGTTTAGAAGACGCTGCTTGGTACGCCTACAAGGCCTTTAGTTTTTTGAATACGCGATACAAAACCAAAATGGAAATATACAATGATTCTACGGTAATTTCTCTTCTCATTTCGGTTGTATAAAGTTGTCCATTTATTGACAAATTTATGTTGATAAAGAAGATCTCAACTTTATACTGGTTAGAATTTCGAAGGATTTTTTTAATTGTTAACTCTCATCTTTCATTTCAGTATAATTTTAATGATATTGAATACGAAGAGATAAAATTGGAACCGAATTCGGATGATTATAAAGGTTGTTGCAGTAAGAGTGATATTGAAAATCATCTAGGTAATGCCATAGACGATGCACCCTTTGAAAAGCGAAGGAAACCTAATAACGAAGAGTGCAGCACAAAAGTCAAGTATAATGATAGCCTAGATGATGACATAGATCTGTTCGTCAAATACGTCGCATCAGAAATGAGAAATTTATCGAATTGCCAGATTAGACGAAAGTTGAAACGTCAAATCCTCAAAGCTGTACTTGAAGCATGCGAGGAAGATGATTCCTGATCTGTACAATTATCGTAACAGTTGATAATGATGTATTTATTTATATTTGTGATATATATATATATATACTTATTTTATAATTAAATTTAATAGTATAAAAGAAAATGTTTATTTATTTCCCTATCCAAATAAATAGTTCTGTGATTAAAACATCGACATTTGATTTATGTATCTTTTTTATTCCGTAGTTGAAAATGTTTTCATTGCAACTACTGCATCGCACTCCAAATTTTAACGGCTGCCAAATGTTCCCGTTGGATTTTTCACTTCTATATACAGTAAGTATCAGAAAGGAGGTATGTTTGTTCTCTTAAGATCGATAAACCATTTACAAAATAAGTCTATTCTGCAGTATAATACTTATTTAATAACAATGTTATATTTTTCCATATAATGTTTCTATCCATTCCATGTATTTAGCGATGGTTATTCTTCCTGATAGACGACGGTACATTGTAAGTAAGATAGGCACACGTATATTACTACCCAAAATTATCTGTAAAATAAGTAAACAACATGACACGTTAATCATGCACATAACCTCTTCTTTTTCCCTCTGTACCAATGTTGCCACCAAAAATCTACTACTATCGACATCTAGCGACAATTCTTTAAAGCGCTCAGGTCCAATGCAGCAGTATTCTCTGCATAATTGTCTGCTGTGAATAGCATAAATCATAAAATCAAACGAAATATTTAGAAAAATAACAAAAATGTAAATAATAGTAAAAAGAGTTTTAACTGCGTAGCAAGCAGATCATATTTTATCAGTAAGTTCAATGCTATCCCAATAGATGTCACATCATTACTTTAAGTTTTCATAGATGGCGGTAAAATATAATTTTTCAACTGGAATTTTGAAATTTTATTGAAATCTGAAATTATTTATTCAATTAACATTCTACTACAAACCATTATTTTTCTCAAAAATTTACTAATTTAGTAGATAATATAATGAGAAGGAGTAAGGCTGTTCTACGCCCGCTTATACAATCGCCACTAGATGTCTCTCAAAGCTCTTGAGAAATAAGGGTTGTTAAGTTTTGAAAGTAAGGCAACCCTTATTACTTAGTGAGAGAGTGTTTCGTTTCAGAGGATGCATTTCTTATTGCTCAAGCCTTTGATTGAACAGTTAAACAACCAAAAATTACATGTTGTTCGTACAGGGTAAGTCGTTTCCTTGGGATCAGAAAATGGCGGTCTTTGTGAATGGAGATTATTCAAAACGGATTTTCTCTTGACTGGAAGCATGGTTTAACCTGCAGGGTGTTTCATAAATTTGTAGTCCGTCACAGTTATACTTTATTAAATAGAACATACTGCGATATACAGCGTGTCCACTTAGTACAGTACCCGGATAAAAAGAAAACCTAATAACTCTAAAAGCCTCAATTTTAGAACAACAGTATTTTATTACTTTCTTTTGTGCTTCTCATGTATTGGTTGAGAAGAAATATTCACGCCGCTTTTATTATTTAGTGATTCATGAACAAGGATACTTATCACTGCACTTATCTTGAGGGCGGTATATGAATGGTACTTTATTGTGTTTAAATAAGGCGTAAATAAATATGCTTTCAATTTATATAAAGACTCTTTATGTCTCTAATTAAGAGGTTTTATTGGCAACAAACGAAACGCTAATAGCCTTATATATAAAAACATTAAAATAAAATAGGGTCCCTATTTTAATTGAACCCAAACAGATGGCGCGATCTGTGTCATACACAACCGCAAGCAACAGCAACACTAGGGAAAACGCTCAGTTTTGATTTGGCCACACTGTGAATTACACATTTAAAAACAGCAGTTTGAGAATCAGATGTAAATATTAGGCCCCAAATCAAATCCTGTAAGTATGTCTCCAGGCACAGTTACAAGGTTTCACCGATTCCACGGTGAAAATATCGTACTTTCCGAGGACAATACAGTGGCGTACAGAAAAGAGAGCTTCGCGAATGCTTTAACCTTCAGTGAAAAGCCTCTGCAGCCCAGAGAGATCTTTTTGGTAGAAATAGAACAGAATGAAACGGGTTGGAGCGGACATATGAGGCTGGGACTCACTCAATTGGACCCGCACACCATCCACGAGAGCGGCATCATACCTAAATACGCTCTACCCGATTTAGGATTAAAAAATATTGGATCGTCGTGGATTTATGGGATATCGAAAGCTTGTAATCGAGTATTTCAATATAATCACAATCGTTTAACTTCGTTGGATATGTTAATTGGAGAAAATAATACTGTGAAGACTGGAAAAGGGCACGTACCCCTACATATGTTGAGACCGTCAAAGCCGAATGTTGGAATATCTGCTACCGATACGTTTAGCCGGGTTGGAATAATGTATATACCAACAAGTGATAGAGAGGCGAATATGCATTATATTATAAACGGGGAGGATCAGGGTGCTTGTGTTAAGCATATTCCATATACGGAAGCTCCGCTACATGTTGTAATTGATGTGTATGGTACCACAAAGAAAATTAGGATAATACAATTGTACGGAGGTAAGTTGAAATGGTCTTTTTGTTATTTTTGAGAATTTAATCGTAAGAATTGTAATTACTTCACATTACTATTATAAGAATATTAACATTATGCATTTATTTTCTTTAAAATAGTTCCAACTCTTCAATCAGCCTGTCGGGATGCAATACTTCAACACATAACAAACAAAGCTGTATCATCGCTACCTTTACCCAAATTACTTAAAGAATATTTATTGTATAAGTCCTAATGTGTAAAAGAAAAGAAGACTGTGAACCTAGCATCTAAGTTTTAACTCTAATATCACGTGGATTTTCATTCGACAACTTATTTTGTATTATCAAATATTGTACACCATCTTATTAGTAGTATTTTGTCATTTTCTGTTTGAGATTGAATTGATTCTTCGGCTGGATACAGAAAATTCAATTAAAAAAAAAACGCACGGAAATCCTGTATGGATCCTGTAATTTACTTAACGGGATGTTGGCAGCAAGAAAAGCTGCGCATTAATCACAAATGTATCATGTGAAATACCTCTTAGGTATTCAATATGCCTCGTATTTTTCAGATGCCGCTAAAGTGTATATTTGCTCCTGAATCCCAATTTCGCAGAACAAATGGTGCAAAGCGCTTTTTTTTTGTTAATGACGGTGAAAATGGTGCCATATTCTGAAACAATGCTCGACATTGTCGGCATTGTTGGAAAATGATAAACTGAGAACTACTAAAACAAAACGAAAGAATACGAAACAAGTAAATATTAAATAAGGAATAAAATTATAAAACGAAATATAAACTCTAAAGAATAAATACTCTAAAAATATGAGAGTACCTAACAAAATAAACCGAAAACTGAACTTATAAAAAAGGGCAGTGACGAAATAAACGAAAAAAGACACTTCTAAAACAGTACAGTAACAATATAAACCAAAACCAAGACTTCTAAACTGGGACAGTAATGAAGTAAATGGAAAAAGCACTCTTATCATCACACAGTAACAAAGTATACCAAAAAGGACACCTATAAAAAGAAATGTTAACGAAATATCTAGATATTTTAAGCTGAACGTCGCTACGATGCTCTTCATTCGGTTACTAACTACGTACTGGCCAGTACTGCCGTCGCTTTCTGCGTATCTCCTACGTGGCGAGTTTCACCCCTGCGAGACTTAGCTTGCCATCGAACGTAACGCCAATGACAAACTGCACGCAACGTCGCCACTCTACTAATCGAAATCGAATGTATGTAAAATTCAAAGTAGAAATCAACAAAAAAATCGTCAAAGCTTACGATTAGATATTCTTGTTAACTTTATTTTCTGTACCCAGCTACTACATTGCTTGATACAATTCATTAGCCAAAATTAATTGTTGCATTTATATATTTATAAAACTAATAAGAATTAATTCTAAGTGTTTCGATTCCATTAACAAAATTTAACAAATTTAAGATCCCAATTCCAGCACACTTGTAGTGTAATGTCTTTTCTATGAAATTATTTTTTTAATCAGTATTTAAACCTTGCACGATTGCTATGTCTTATTAACGTAAAAAATTAATTTCTTCCCTAGAAATAAACATTTTATTGAGTTTATTAAAGTATACAGGTAACAAACGCCCTGTATATACGTACTTCATATGTGATCATGGTATTTTAGCTTATAATTGAAAATTTTCTGGCGTTTTTAACTCTTATTAAACATATTCCAGCTCTGTATAAAATTTCTTTTAGTATGTTGTAAACAATAACTGTATATCAATTTTATTACGCTCTCTTCTGTTTTTGTTTTTTTAACTTACATTCACGTATTTCCGTATACTTAGTAACATGTAGGTATATAATAGGTTGTGTAAGGTCACTGATGACGTATCCAGTAACTAAATAAATTCCCTAAATGTTCCTCGTTATCTGTCATATTATATTTAAACGAAATTATTTTTTGATGTACTGATATCCATATTATACGTATTTATGAAATTTTCCGTGTTCTATTATTATCGTAATATTTAGCATAAATAAATAAATAATTTATTATTGTTATATTGTCGTTTTTCTACGCCAAATATAAAAAAAATAATGCAACTAGTGCAAATTATATATTAAATCACAAATAAAAAACACAAGCTAGATATACAGGGGTGTCGGTAGTGTATAATGTCCAATTCGACCGTTGTTGGCGTCGATTTCGTGGTAATCTATGATATTGGTTGGATCGCAATGTTCCGTCCAAAATTCCGCGTTAACAGCTGAGAGATTATTGTTCCAAGCCTAAAAAAAAGAACAAAATATAGTGTATTTACGAAGGTAATATGAGAAGTTCCAAGATGCAGCATGAAGATGGCACTACTACAGGAAATGGCTCTGATTTAACAACAGCATATTCTGAAATGTAAAATTAAATGGGTTGGCAGTTTGGAGTGTCACACAAAGACGAATTAAAGCTAAATCAACTCCAATAACAGTATCGAGCGAGTATGGTGCTATTTTAGTAGTGTTTTTTCTTTGTTAAACAATGATACTTCTACGTGGAATTCTCGCAGAAGTTGAACTGGTACGATATCTTAACCAGGATCCATTACAAAACTTTTCTGGACGGGTATTTGTGAATAATTTCATTGGCAAACATGAGTCCGATGGCTCAGACATGTTGGCGACTTTGCTTAACTCGAATTAATAACATTATGCTGTACTATGCATTACAAGATAATGAATACTTTAATTACTTTCTCCGAATGTTCCACCCAAGATTCTTCCAGCATATTCTCGTATTTAATCGCGCAATTCTTAGCTTTTCGCAAAAGACTCATTGCGGAATTCTCTTCGTATCGGATGTACTTGTAGTAGGCTTTGAGATGATAGAACCTGGGAGCTATCACCTTAACCACCTTGATGGTCTTTTCCAGCGTTTTCAGCAACATGCTGATCTCTTTGTACGCATTGGACATGGCGTCTATGTTTCTTCTGTCCATCTTTCCTACCATGTAAATTAGAAGCGCCTCCAAGAGGTATAACGCCGTGAAGATGTTCGCTATGCTATCTTGATCACCACCTGCGATGGAGAAGTTCTTGATCTTGGTGTGCCAAAGAGCCGCGCTCTCCCAATCATCGTTTCTAATTGCCCTAGCAAAGTAAATTAGTCGCCCTAGAGGAATAGCGTTTAGATTCTAAAAGATATACCAGAGCCACATGACTGTGAAGTATCGTTTCTCTGCATCAGGATCTCGAACTGTACTCATGGTTTCGCCTTCGATGTGAAACAGTCTTTCACATTGATGGAATGGGATCACGGTGTAACCAGTCTCCAAATGAATTCCGATGCATAACGAATAGTACCAGGTCCTACCTTCACAGAAACAATCGGAAGTTTAGAAGAAATCACCGGGATTAAATGCGCAATTTTATCTACCAGAATTATCAATGTCCTCCTCGGCAAAATATTCCAATTCGAACAAAACAGTCACCGCTTCCATAATCCTCTTCCTCATGATCAACGCCTGTATCAAAATCGGCATTGCTTGTAAGCTATAGGTGACAGCATGTATCGTGCTGCTAATTCGCAGCATGACGAACCCTAATTCGATGGAATGTTCAATTTCGGAGCGTAGAAATCTGAAGCCACACAAAAGTCACTTTTATAATTTCCACGATGTGAAATACAATGTTTTATGTTTTGGCGAATTTCAATGGATGTACTCTCAGCGTTTAAACGGCTGATGCTGCTTTAGTTCCAGTTATTTAGCGTGCAGCCTACGAAAGGTGGTTTGCTAATTTTCTGCTAATTTATTTCTGGAACTCTTTAAAGTCTATAGTTTATACTGAGGGAATTACACAATACAAATCAACGGTATTCGATCGAATTCAGCCGTTTATCTAACTTTAAGTATACAAAAATAGCGAATAAAAGTCTTATAGAGTACGACTAACCTTGCGCAAAAAATCGTACCATACAATTTAGCTACGCCCTTGAGTTCTTGAGGTTCAACGTTCGTCTTTTTGCGGTGACATAGACGCAAAGCGTGCACTTCTAATGCAATACAAACGCTCTGATTGCCGAAATGATGGGCGACTTGAATCATGTTTGCGTAGGCGTTGCATAGGGTGAAGAAGTCCATGTCGGAGTGAAGGGCTTTGTTCAAGCTCCAAACCGCAGCTAATTTCGCTTGTCTCCACATGTTCCTTTCCTAATTTGAGAACAGAAAGTAACGTTTAACGCTGAGAATATTTCAAAAGTTAGAGTCTCACTATAAAGAGGTTGCACATCAGCGCCAAACAATCCGAGACCTCGTCGCAAAATTCCGCCTCGTATCCTTGTTTAATGCCAACGTTGATCGGCCTGCAGAAGAGGACCAGATTCTGCTGAAGGATGAGCCGACCGATGATCCAACCCTCTGAGATCGCAGATGTTGGAAAAGGCAAACCTAGAATACATCTTTTTGTTAACAAAAAACTCCCAAAGACTTCATACTTTCGGGTCTACCGTAATCTACCATGGCTTTCATGAATAGTTGCTGCGCCTCCACCACCTCACCCAATTCAACTTTGCATCTTCCGACCAAAGCTTCGATTTTAGCTCGAATTAGAGGGATTTTCCATTCGGTACCGTCCTCGATATCAGCAGTTACCTGAGTCTAAATAAATAACGAGTTTAAATAAATGCCAGTCTAGCGAGAGGAGATAGCCACCTCCAAAAATATTAAAGCCCTTTTAAGGATCTTGATTGCCTGCGGTATATTGTAGGACATAATGCAGAGGTAAGCGTATTCCAGCATTGCGTCCATTAGTTTATCCTTCAAATCTGGAATGATTATTAGCAAATACGTCGACTAGAAAACTTTTAGTTAAAATAATCGAAGAAACTAACCTGAGCCTTCGCAATGCTCAATCAACTGGTTGTACATAGATGCTAGGATCTGTGGACATTGGCAATTTGAGAAATCCGCATATGAGAAGGTTTTCGTTAGGGAATTTCTAAATCGGAGCCTCTTTATAGTCCGGACAGCTACGCAATGTTGTTTTAGTATATCTGGAAGTTGAAATATTAGCCTTTGTCAAAATCGACAATATCGACATTGCGAATTCAAGTCTATTTTTTGTTGATCGCTATCTTGGATTCGGATAAAACGATTCGATTTGGATAATAACTATAACAAATTCAACTAATTTTTTGTAGTACAAGAATAACGAATGGGCCGAATTCAACTCATAGACATGTCCTACCTGTGGAAGTCCTTCTAACATTTGAATATCTGCTGTCGCCAGTCGACATGGTTACATTCTGGCTCCTACTTGGACTTCCCACGCTAGCAGCGGTGCTATAAACGGAAGACTTCTTCTGCACATCCAAATTGTTAACGCTCTTATGGATCCTTCTGGAAGCCCGCTCCCTTCTAGTCTTAGTCTTCATACCCTACGGTAGCGTTACTTTAAGCGAAACTATTTCTTATTTCAACCACAACTTCATACGTCATCGTATCTCACTCCTAATATTCTAACGAAGAACGCATTACCACAAGCTTTACATTTCCTGGTCTCTTTTTCGAGATAACGAACCGCACGTCCATGGAATTCCTTCCTTTGACTATCCGTCAGGAGATTATAAGTTGTTTCGCGGAATGCTCCTAATCTGAACCGGAAATAGCCACACGAAGCGTATTTCGGCAGGTCCAAGCAGTTTTCTAAGGATTAAAGCTTTTGATGTAGACTAGGTGGCTTTTTAAAAGACCAACAATATTTTACAGTATCCCCAAATCATAATGAATTTAGTACTGTCAAAGCTTACCATGAATCCTTATTCCTTTGCAATCGCATTTGACAGCCGTATCCTTATTGGGATTAACCAATCGCATGTCGAAAGAGACGCAAGCATCACCTTGGGTGAAATCACCCCTAGCGCAGCTCAACACTTTGATTTCGAAGAGCTTCTGCACGGCTGAAATTGGAAAAAGGTCCAATCTGGGCCGTAATCTTTTAATTTCCTACCTTTCGCGGTCATCCTGGGATTTCTTTGGTTCATGACGTAATTCAGCATATCACGAGGGATCATCTCGCCAATAACAGCGCTACATTTTAGTAGCAATTGTTGATAGGAGGATAGAGAGTCGTAGGTTTTCATAATGAGCACTGTAACACACCGAAAAAGCAGATAATATCGCATGTCCATCCCTTCATCTCAACTTTCATCGGTATTCCTTATGCCTGTCTTATCTATCTAAACGCGGCATTATTTCAAATGTAGTGGTAAGAAATTATCATTTTTATATTTCTATTAGATGAAAACTAAGAAAAGTTGATTCGAAGATTTAAATCTTTTGAGGGAAAAATACTTACCATCCAATGATAACTCGGCATCCACGTCCTCAATATTTGTCGAGTCGTTGATGTTGCATATCTCCACCAGATCTTCAACTTCGTTTTCCGTGACCAACTTATCCAAACTGTTTTGTTTGGCGAGAGGCTATACCAGCGATATGTAAAAATTTATTTGCTTTGAAGGAGAGGAGCTTACCCTATAGCTAAATTCGTACATTTTCCAACCACGACCACTATCTTGGTGTTGTTCGGTCATCAGATGGCATCGAAGATCCTTTGGAGACAATCTAGTAAGCATTTCTATGGTCGGCATCACCAACCCCAGCTCTCTAAGTTCATCCCTGGTTACTTTACTGACGGTTAGCCCACCCCCTTGGACCAAACTGATTAGGAAGCTCTCGATCCAACCCGGGTTTCCGTTGCTTCGCTCCTGAATCACTCTGAGGGATTGAAATTAAGCAAGTAGTAAGCTAGTTCCCTTAACCGTCTTTAATTAACGTATGCCGTGTATCTGTAATTTGAATTATACTTTTCTAAATCCGGTGGGATCGCCCTCACTTCCAAAATTTGACAAGCCAAGCCGGCATGATACCATTTATCGATGGAGGTGAGTTTGATCGTCCGCGCGTTGTGGTGATAAATCACCGCTTTAGCTTCTTCGGATAGTTTACTGATGAACGAAGAATTAATAGTCATGACTAGGAAGCACATGTCCACTTCTAAGATCTCTTTAAACAACGGCCAAGATTCTTCATCGATATTATTCGCATTCTCGATGGCCATAACCCAGAAGACGACGAAACACTGCCGAAGATATAAGATATTCAATGTATCTTTCTATTTCTTTTTTTTTTTACAAAAAAAAATCTACCCCATAGCATAGTTGTTTGATCATCTTTTTCGTGGCGATGGCCTTCTGACTCTCGGTCAGCTTCATAAAGAGAGGCGTCTTTTCGAAATTAACGTTAAAGATCGGATTGACCAAGCACAACAGCTCCGGGACCTTCATCTTTCTCAAACGCGTCATCAATCTCAACTCCCTTTCTCGAGCTGAAGACCTAGAGGTGATCCCCAAGGTCGGAGCGAAGAACAACTGTATTGCTCTGTAAGGCCTCTAATAAACAAGGGAAAATGGTTTTAATCGGTTCTGTAGGTCAATCCGCGATCGTCTAAAATCGAACCTGTTTATCTGAAGTGGTAATCACGATCTTAACGATGGGCGTGGCCTTCGGATTCAGGTAAATAACCTCCTCCAAAAGGCGTTTCTTTCCTTGCCTGGCTTCGCCCGAAAGAATGAGCGTATTGTGGTGACTAAGCATCTTCAGACCGCCGTGGACGTGTTGCGTTTTTTGGATGAAGATCTCGCGGGCGTCGCTTACCAGTTTTAGATAGAGACGCATCTCGTCGTCTCTGCCTAATATTGGAAAGCGTGCGATGGTGCCAGTGGTTCCAGGTGCTCTGTAGTCCAGTCTAGAAGGATAAAAGGGAAATGGAGCAGATTGGAGTAGGTACATAAGTGAGAAATGAATGTTAGGGGTTTTTGTATCTTCAAAAGTAATATATTTTTCTTGGAGAATGGGGTTTTACTATAGAATCTATCTTATCTATCTTTTTCCTAATGAGAAGCAGGGCAACGCACAAGTTTGATTAATTAATTTGGATCAATCAAGAATTCAGTCGACGGATAATAAGTTTAATTAGGATCGCAAAAGAAAATATAACTTTAAAAACCGTGCAAAATACTTACAATGTTGCTTCCTTAAATTCATACACCGGTCCAGCCTTCGTAATTCCTTTAAGATGCTTGAATTCTTGCAGAATGAAGTTGGTTGCTTGCAATTTACTATGAAGGAAAGTCTCTCTGTCGCAAGTCACTTTATTGGGATAGGCACACATTAATCTCGCCGCCTTATTGACGGTCAAACTGATGACGGTGTATTCTCTTCGTAAGGTATGTCCGACTACACCGCAATAAGTCATACCTGAAAGAATCATTAACATATTTGTGCTGCATCTGGAGAAGAATTAAGAGTACACTTAACCTGTAGTCACCCCAATGGAAGTAGACCTCACATTAGGCTGACAATTGATCTGCTGATAACATTCCGTAGCACATCTAAGCCCAATCTGACTATCCAATTCATGTTTGAATCCTCTGAACCCAAAAATCACCACGAACATCAGATCCTTATCGAACAGAGAGACCTTATTGACGCAACCTTCCATTTTCTCGGTAGTTCTTAAAAAAAGACAATCTATTATAGATTTCCTGCTGAGGCATCAAAATATCCCCAAAAAATACAAACCTACAAACGATCTTATAGCACGTATCAATTAGATTGACGAAATCGTTGATTGGCATTCTCTTAGTCACCACATTGATGAACAAAATGACGATCTGACGCATTTCCGTTAGGTATTCCAAGGGTTCATCCATGTCGATGCCTCTCATCACCGGTGGGATGATGTATTTCCTCAGATCTTCCTTCAAACGCATTTTAACGGCATCGTTGACGCTTGGTCTGACTGTAAACGATTGCGTAAGCTTCTAATTTCTATTTTCAGCGAAGATACTCACTTGAAAACTCTTCGTTCATGTTGTAAAGGTTAGATTTAGACTCTGTTTCTTCTTCGTCGACTGCAAAAGAGGATTTTTTGGAGAGAAATAAAGGGATAAAGCTTAATTGAAGTAAAAGATTAAACTAAAATATTGCTAAGGTGGTAATGGTGATTCTTTCAATTGCAATCAATTGTTTATTATCCTTCTGAAAATTTGGCAAATGTTAAAAAATGCAGCACTTTGGCTAGCATTGGATATTGAATGGGGTCCCATAAGAAAGGGTGAACCCAAATGCTACTTGAGATTGTCCAAACTTCTTCCAAATCTGCTGCCAAAAGATGCTAGAACAAAATCAGGCAATAACAATCATATCCAGCTTGCCAAAGGCAGTAAAAACGATGCTATCTGTCATCAAACGATTGTTCCGTTCCTGTACGGAATTGTTAATTCATTGGAGCAACCAAGAATCGTTGGCATCAGCTCCGCACATCGAACAAGCCATCGACCATAATATTGGTTCTACTAGCGGGATTGATCATAATAGGGATTTCAAAATATTAGCAAATTTATTAGTAGGTCATGCAGACGAAAAATATTCTTTATACAAGCTCAAAGAAAAGCTCAACTTTATCGCCTATGCCAAGAAGATCTGAAGACAGCAGAACATATTCCATATGAGACCATTCTTAACACCTATTGAACTGAAGGAATAAGATTCTAGACTAGTACAGAGGCTCATTAAAAGCCTCAAAGTATCTAGACATTGACCAAATTCCTTTATTCGAAATCAAAGGTTATCATACGTGTCTTTTGATGCTTGTAACTCTTCTGCGTGCTTCTCCAATTAGCGCCAAGTCCATGGACCTGAAAATACCTGACTGAGTCTATCTGTAATGATGCATTTAAATAATCACCTTGATGTGCAAACCATCTTCCATATATTCCGATAGATATTCACTTGGATTTAAATAATTCCAAGCAGTATGGCAGACTATGATGTCACCGGCGCTGCTTTTCTTCTCAGCTTGCTTCACGTCGAAGATCGGCTGCCCCACAACGATATAATGAGATGTCTTCAAGTCACCGATCAAGGAGAATATGACAAAACCAGCGGAAATGGCCAATTTAACTTTAGGAATCGAAATAAAACATGATTGGAAAGCGTTTGTTATGGATCCAACACATTACCTCGTAGAAAAACTCCAACGTCAGTTTCGTATTTTCCATGGGTTTTCTGGATGACCAAAGCGCAATCTAACGCTTGATGTACGCAATCTTGCATGGAATCGTTAGTACTGCTTTTCCACATGGCTAAAAACGCATCCCCGGAAAATTTAAGCACATCACCATTATAGGACATGATCTCCTGCACCATGGTGCCTATGTAACTGTTCAAGACGTGGGTCAACCTTGACGGGCCACCTTTCCCCGTCTTATTGTATTTTTCGCATAGATCAGTGAAACCTGTCGCAATAAAAAGGTTTGAAGCCCGTCCAGCATCAAAATCACGCCGCGACTTATCGAGACTATATCAGAATAAGAAAACTCACCAGATACGTCACCGAAAAGCAAGCAAGCATCGTAAGGCCGATGACTATAATCGTTACAATCAAAAATAATCTCATCGGGTACCAAAGAAGCCAACACTTTCGTATTGTGCTCGTCTATACTGGCCATTCCCTTTTGGTCCTGTTTCGTGGTTTCGTAATCCTCCGAACCTAAGCTCAGCTGTCGTTCTTTCCAGTCATCATTGTCGTCAGTGTACAATCGGGTTCTCATCGCCCAGATGTACTCTTCCTGTCCAGAATAGTCGACTAAAATCGGAGGCATGTCTTACCGTTCTGTTTAATAACGTTTTAAGTTTGAAATTAAATTAACGTTGACTTACAGGTTTCCATAGTCTTTGCGATATTTCAAATCACCCGATTCGAGTTGTAAATTGTGGCGAATAATTGTCATCGATCATATGGGAACGATCTCAGGCGATTTTTGACAAGACGCGGCAGTCACTTTGATCTCGAAATTATTCAAAATCAAATCGAAGAGATGTGAATTTTGTGATGTTGTCTATTAAAAATTGCATATTGGGGTATGTTCAACATGTCTAACATTAGCCCACCGCCATATATCTTAAAATTTTGTGGCAAAACACACACATAATCATAGTCGCTGCCAACCATCCAAAAAAGTATATTTCTTTATTGAGATATTTTTTATTAAAAATGTTCCCCCCAGTGATTTGTTTTTATTTTCAAATTTGAAAAAAAGGCTCGGCGGACAACGGTTCACGTCGAATAAGGTTCCTAGTTCTTCATTTTGACTTTTTGAAGGGCTTAAAAATGTTGGAGAAACGCTAGGCAAATGGAGATTATGTTGAAAAATAAATAAAAATCTACGGAAAATACTTGGTTTTTCTATTTTTCTAAGGACCCTAGTAACTTCGCACTAGTTATTTGTAGGTTGAAAGACGAACTTGCATGGATAAAAAAAAGAATTGAGGACTAGATTTAAATATTACGTTTATTTAACACTAGAAACAATTTACATTTCTACTAATTGGCTCTAGTTTTTGAATTAATATATAACAACTAAGTTCTCATTTTTTCCGACGATCAACTCGAAGAATCGATTCCGGCCACCCTCATTTACCTATCTCGTTTATTTTTCGAATTACACCCCGAAAAAGGCTAAAGATAGGGATCCATGTTTCCCAAAATTCTAAAACATAGCTCGCTTACCATAAGAGATAGAAAATCGGGGTAACTTTTAATGGATTCAGTGTATCGAAATCTCTAAATGAAGTTGTTAGTTGGAGAGATATAGGAAAATTAAGAAAATTACGAAAAAATCTTTAAGGGATACTCCCTTGAAAATTGGGACGATTTGACGATTTCAAAAATGTTTTAAAATATTTATTTTAGGGATTGAACTTTGAATATTTTCTAGTGTTTTATTGACATAATTTGGTACAACTTTCTCCTCTAACATTTTTTTTTAGTGTTTTACTGGGGTAATTTGTCGCAACTTTCTCCTTTACTAGTTTGTTGTACGTTGCTTCGTAATAATACTTTCGGCCTCCTTTGTGGGTAGATTAACTAAATAATAATCTATCCTGTTTAAGATTATGAGTAGAATAGTAGCAGTTTAGGCTAAGCTAATTTACGGTGTTTGTGTATGATGGGAATTTGGCAAGCATTTCCCTTGTAAGGATGAATTTAAGTTGAGTATGGGCGTTATTTTTCAGATTGATTTCAAATTAAATCAATTTCGCGCTTAATTCGTTGCGTACGATGCGGTTTCGTGCGACTTCGTGCTTGTCCGATTCTATTCTATGTATTTCTATTTAACGTATAGCCGAAAGCGCTAGTCTTTCCACTTCGTGTTTTAAACATTTCCCCGAATTCGCAGCAATATAATTTTCAAGGCGGCATTAATAATACTATCAACGCTACCAACTACAAGACAAAAAATACTAGAAAGATAACAACATGAATGTACGTGTAGACAAACGTTCCTAATTTAACGTATAACACTAGCGCCATCTCTTCGCATATACCCCAACGAAGTAAACGAGGCAGTAATCCTAGCATTTTTATTTTAAAAAATTGCGACCTTAAATAGAATCGCGCGTTACTATTGCATTATTATTGCATATTATCAGATTCTAACAATAGGATTAGGTTCGCGGATGCGATAGGCGAACAGGAACGACCATTGCGTCGCACATGGCAACGGTGGTGGGGGTAGAGGTCGCGGTTGTCAAATTGAACGGAGCCGCTACGTCACGCCACAGCTGTTTTCTGCTTCGGTGCGAGAGGTAGAGAGACGCCAACCCGACGAAACAGGAGGTTCAGCTGTTCGTTCGTTTTGATTTAGACGACGCATTAAATCATGTCATCAGATACCGAAGCGGCGACGTCCAGCACAGAGATGATCGCCGAGACGTCAGACAATACCGAAAAGATGGACGAGATCGACGAGCCCGAGACGAAACGTCGAAAATTGACCAAGAACAATGAGATGGACGAGAAAAAGAATCGCTTGGAGGACCGTCTGGGCGGCATCTTGTGCTGCGCAGTTTGTTTGGACCTGCCCAAAGCCGCAGTCTACCAGGTAAGTCGCGATTTATACACTTCTTTCCCCTACGTACACACATAATACTAACCTCTAACTCTTTCGGATCTCCATGTTCGAAACGATCGACCATTTTGTTTAGAGCCTAGAATCGTTCGATTTTTGAACGTACGCGAGAAAATTTCGTAGCAACGCGAAACAGACACGTTCATTAAACCTTAAAATGCTAAATTAAAAGGGCGACCTTGAGCTCGTCTCTCTGTTACGTAAGAGATTATGTGCCTTAGTTCTTTGTGTTAGGCACACCGCAGAGTATCTGCAGACAATATTGATTTTTCTCAGCTGGAAGATGGTCTATAAATACACTTGTAGGAGAATCTGCTCTTGCAGATATGGTAGGAAGAAAGATACAAATTTCTTCGTTCCATATCTCGGGTTTTCCTGCTTAAAAATTGGTATTCAATTCATTTTGAAAGAAAGAAAAAATTATATAGTATTGCGCACTATATCTGCTCGATTTTTAATTTCAAGAGTTTGTAAATAATCTAAGGAAACCTTTACAAAACGGATTTTCTTTAATTAATTAAATAATTAAAATAGATAAACAGGTCACTTTATTTACATGATATTGTTACCTATTTATACACATTTTTTTCTTGTATATATATCTTAAACAATATAATGTAATATCCAATAATAAAACAGAAAAATTGTACGTATTGTGTAATACTATATACTTAATTAATAATTTATTGAATATTATTTATTTAATGTTAATGCAAATACGAAGGTTTTTCAATAAATGTTTTTTAAATTTGTATTTTAGTGATTGATTATTTAACATAGATTTAATTACACTTAAATCCCTCTCAAACGATCCCATATCTTCCTTTTTTTTTAAGAAAATATTATTTAGCACGGGAACTTGTTTCCCAGAAAAGAAAACACAAAAGAGAATATTAAAAAAAAAAAACGGATAAGGTAGGTGTTGTTCAGACGTAAATCGATTAGGTAAATTTTAGAATTAGGTAAGGTAAGGTTTCCCAGGATGTATGATCCAAAAGAAAATTGATATTTTCATATATCACTGTTTTCTCTGCATAGATATGTATTTCTCTCTGAAGTTATTTTTATTTTTCTAATTTTTTAGTATTCTTTTTTTTAACGTGTTATATTGATATTTACAGGGTTTAAAGAAGATCGGTGAGTATACCCAACAAGTTTTTATTTTAAGATATTGCTCCAATTAAAAAAAAAAACATTAATTTCAACAAAATGGAACCCCAATACTAGAACAGAAGATGACAACCATGATCGATACGATGCCATGTTTTTTGTTTTCGTTTTTTTTTGTCGTTTCGCTGCTCCTACGTTTTAAACAATCATTGTTTTTCAAGGCCAACTAATTACGCCGTTTACATTTCTAAGTGACAAACAAATTTATATATGCATTAAGAATGGGTAAACTTGAGTTGATTAGGAACTGTTAACCTTTGGTATTGAGTTTAGCGATAAAATCCAGGAAATTTAACGACAATTGTTGATATGTCGCGCTATTTTCTTTTGTTTACCAAACGATTACAATGATAAACGCTCAAATATTATCGAAATATTGTTTTGTCTACTTCTAATACATCCATTACAAATGTATGTTCGTAAATCAAAGAAGGTTAAAGTTATTTTTTACGTATTTTGCGTGTACAAAGGATTGACTTTGTAATAGATCGATGAAATGTACCTCCTCCAAAGTGATCGCTTTTCTTTTATTTTTATCATAGAATTCTATTTTAGAGACCTTTCGACGCCCCAAAACGCATTTTTTCCCCTTTTAGTGCAAGTTTCATTACGTTTTGAAGACGTGAAAAGGTTCTCGCCATCTCTTTTTTTTCTTTCCTTAGAATTTCGTCCTTACAATATACTATTAAAGCTCTATGTGCGTATCTTGCAGTGTAACAATGGCCACTTGATGTGTGCCGGCTGTTTCACCCATCTACTAGCCGACGCAAGGCTCAGGGACGAGACCGCCACCTGTCCAAATTGTCGGGTGGAGATCAGCAAAACGGCGGCCACCAGGAACCTAGCTGTGGAGAACGCCGTCTCCGAATTGCCCTCGGAGTGTCAGTATTGCGGCAAAGAGTTCCCCAGAAATACCCTGGAAAGGCATGAGGACCAGATGTGCGAGGAAAGGTAGGATGTATTTTAGCAAAATTTGTCTTCTTCCTTTCGCTTCGGGAAAATTGGATAACCGTTGTCGTGCTAACATCTAGAACGGTGGTCATATAATTGAGAAGATACAGATGAACTTGAACAAATGTTCGTGTTCGTGTGCTAAGTTGAAAGCAAATTAAACGCCGGCTGAACTATGGGCGACCAACGCAATCTGTATGAATGAAATGATGAATGGAACTAAAACCAAATAATTACTTAAGTATATTCTTAATTAGATGGCCACCAATATAGAAGCGACTGTGTTAAACGTTTTCTAGCCTATAATTACATCAAAGGTTGCCCTCGTTGCGATCAAATTTCTCTCATCCTGCAAATATTTTCATTTGAGGCTTAATTTTTTTTTTAACGTAGTGTAAGTTGCTTCTATTCCCCATCGTTAGAATCCCAACTCCTCCAACAATAACTCCATTTCTAAAGCTGTTTTCAATTTCACCATATTCGAATATATGTAATATAAAAGTAAATCATAATCTAAACGTCCAGAATCCGACTTCGAAATTATTTTTAGAACTAATCCGTCCCCTTGCAGGATATCCGGCTGCAAATATAGCCGGATAGGTTGCCCATGGAGGGGTCCGATGCACGAAAGTAAGCAACATGAGCAGGACTGTCCGCATCCGCGCCGTACTGGTGCCGAAGTGATGGAGGCGTTGCAGGTCATCGATCAGCGGGTAGCTGAAGAGCGGAAGCTATACGAGAACATCTTTGAATTGCTTGGATACGAAAAGATCACTATGAACGGTAAAACACCTTCGAAATCATTTGAGCCAGCATCGTTTTGATGTAACGACTATCTTTTCTGGTTCTTGTTTGATCTTCCAGACTTGCAGCTGAAACCGTATCGCACGGAAGAGTTCGTCCATCGGTTATACTATGAAACCTCACGATTCTCGGCGTTCAATAACCAATGGGTGGTCAAAGCTAGGATCAATAACAGCCAGAAGGATCCCACACAAAGTTCGGAACGTGATATGACGTATCAGGTAATTTTTTTCTATGCAAGGTTCTCTTAACGTCGCTACTTTCCGTAAGCTTCACGAAAGTAGTAGAGACTAGACAGACTCGTGTTTTGTAGGGGGAACCAGTAGACAACGCGAACCCTGAGACGAATAAACACGAGTCTGCCTAGGCTCTGGTAATTTCGTAAAGCGCACGGAAAGTAGCGAATTTATTAATAAGTAACTGAACTAGGTCAACTCGGGGTTACGTGGCTTTTGCTTTATTCGCTTGAAAACACTTCCGCCTGTTATCTACTGTGTTTCTCTTGCTACGTCTCAACCAAAGGAGAGATTGATTTATTATGCATTTTCTAAACCCTTTAAAAAACGCAGTCGTCCAAACGAATTTTTATAGCAAACTTAATTAAGATTTGTGAGTTGGTAGAAAATAATAATGGGCCACGATGTAGAACTTGGAGTACTCCCAAAATCGTTCTATTGGTCTCAAGCACTCCTATTAGATTTTGATTTCGCTTATAAAATATGACACTCTTATTGCAGCTGATACTGAAAACGAGAACCTCATGCCCTTTGAACATCCATTTCGTAATATTACACGGTCCCTTTGGTGATATGAAGATCCTTCCCAGGATCTACCGTTTCGACTTCACAGAGGACGAAAATGAAAGTCCATATGTTGCCCTCTCGTTACCAGATACGGCGGAATGTAATCGATTATTGGCAGCGAAGACCATCAATTTTAGGTAAGTAATGTCGAAAATATTTTTCCTTACGTAATTAGAACGAAAACAAAATATTGTTATTTGTGGTTTCACGGAAATGGTAGAATCTCATCTGACATTTTTCGTAGCAATCTTAATTCAACCGGAAATGAATATGGGCCTTCTTGTTTTAGCCGGAACAGCATGTATTGTAGCTTCTTCGAATACTCTCATTTTAAGAAATATTTTTTCTGAAAATTTTGACGGATGTTAGCGTTGAAAATCAATTTTTAGATTCTTATTAGAGATGCAAGTGGCAATTTATAACTAAGCCTGCGCGCTTCACGTAATTAGCAGAGACTAGACAGGCTCGTGGTTATTCGTCTCATGGAAATGGGTTCGTGTTGCCTACTGGTTTCGTGAAGCGCACGGAAAGTGTACTCGTTTCTGCAGACCCCCAAATGTTATACAAAGTATTCAGGAATACGAACATATTTTTGATCATTTCATTAATAACATTGCTGATATATAGCGTGTTCGAACTCTATGGAATTGATTTTTTTCGTGATAAAGTCATCTAATGCAGCAGATCCTTTTAAGATCTCGACCGTTCGCTACAATTTGATCAACCATTTCGGTTATTTAGAATCATTATTTTCAAATTCTACGTGAATTCTTTGTTCTACTAATTCTTAAAAGTCGTCGTAAGGCTTTCACCGGAAACCTACAATAACAGCTGCAGATGTTCATCTCCCAGTCTTACTCTATTGACTTGATTGACAATTTGCAATCGAATAGGCTGTAGCATGTAGATGTTATATTTTTCCCAAAACTTAACAATTGGTTCCTCATTTTCGCCTTTGGCGATTTGTCTTTCGCTGATTGGTTCGAGTTCGGGAATAATCGTAATATATACGAATTTTTCAATATCATAATTATAATAAATTCATGATTTAACGTCATAATAAATACGATTTTCCATTTAAAAAACTTGAACAAACAATATCCAGCTAAATATCTTTTTCAAATTTCAGATTCATAATGTTTCTGGCTTGAAAATAAACATCTCTCATAGTTAAATAAATGCAACTTCGAAACTGACACAAAGAAGAACAAAGAGAACAACACAAAGAAGAAACAGTGAATAATAATAATAACTATAAAAATAAATTGAATGTGTATCACGTTGATTGTTTCCTGAAACTGAAATGTGTTGTTAAGTATTGAAAAGAAAACTGTAAAGAAAAAAATGTGCTTCTTCTTAAGACGGCAGTATTCGTAAACTTTTTATTTTATTTTTCGCCCCATCGTATAAAATATTCTGTAATATTGTATATGTGACAATAGATCTTTTATTTATAATCCTCACCTTCATTCTTTGATAATAATGCGCTAGGTGTCTAAAATTATCTGCCCACCATTTGCCAAATTTATTGTTAAAAAGAAGGAAATATTTTTTTCCTTTAGTTTGGCAGGGATGAGTTAGGTAATTTAAGACACCGCTACCTGTTTAGTGATTCGATTTTATTGAAGATTTTTGTGTTAATATGATTCTTTAATTTGAGATTATCCAAGCAAGTACAATGTATGTAGATTTATTTTTAATTATTACATCATGTGTTACGACGATCTCTTTTTTTTTAATTTAATTGTTAGAATATTATTTAAGGCCTTATTTATGACTCTTCTCAATCAGCAAAAGAATTACAACCTTTATTCCACCATTGTAAGTTTTCAATTTTCAATTGTATTAATTGTTCTTAGACGCAAGGTAATCACAGAAATAAGTTGTTTTTCTTCTTTCTTTTTTTTTAAGGACGGAAAAGGGAAGATTATTTGTATTGAGAATTGAAAAATTAATGATTTAAATGTAGAATTTTTAAGTATATAGGGCATGGCAATTAAAAATTTCCAAGTCAAATACGATGTTTTGAGTACTATTTTTTAAATGAAACATCCTGTATACTCTTGATTAAATTTCATTTTATTCTAAATTTATTAATTTAAATTATATATATAAATATATATATTGTAATAATATTAATTATTATTGTTTCTCTTAAATTATGGGTGGTATATTTATTAATTATTATTGTATATGCCTTAATTTTTACAAAAATGGAAAGATATAAATAATTATAAATAAATATTAACAAAAATGAAATTTTGTTGTTTTTATTCTATTATTTAAAAAATTGACAATCATTTTTCTCAGAAAGAAGCAAGGTTTTGTAAATATAAATTTTATTTTTTTAATAAATTTCACACTTTCGTTTATTGTTGGTATCAAAACTTGTTTCTACATTCCAAATATCGATTGAGCCATTTTCACCACCAGTTACCAAAATGTCTCCCTAAAAGAAAAAGAAATGAAAAATTAGAATGCAACTTGAAATAATCACATAGTAATTGTAGTTTTACGCTCGTGATCGCTGTATATCCTTCTTCCTACAAGCTTAAAATTCGAAGAAACTAGCATCTTCCAAAATGAAAAACTGTTTACTAACAAAGAATAAGGTAGAGTGTAGGCTTTCACGACCGCAATCCATAGTAGAAATGTCTCGGGTGAAAATATTAACTACACGACATCACCCGAAAGACATTTCTACTAAAGAATAAGGTAGTCTGAAAAGTTTCCAGCCTAACAGAGGAACGAACATACTTCCATTTCTTTAATCCGTCCAAATAATGGTTGGCAATTTGTTCCGCAGAATAGGCTTTTACGAATGTGATGGACTTCTTATTCAATGAATATCTTTGTCCTCGAGGCGAAATTTTGAGCCTAGGAAACAGAAAAAAGTCCCCGGAGACCAGATCTGGTAATTACGCCTCGATATTGGCTGAAATTTTCAAAGGTAGCTTTCAAGGGAAGCGCGATTATGTTGCTGGAATATTTTTGATGAGTTGTGCCATCTTCATGATGGAACTGGAAACTGTTCAGACTATCCTCGTACTGGATATACCAACTTGCAAATGGTGTATACTGCTCCACCTAGCGGTGTTTGTCTGTAACTACATCCATACGGGCGCGCAATTTCTTTTAGTTTAAAACAACCCGGAATATCTACAATAGTACCCGTCTAATACAAAATACAATTACTTACATTCTTATTTAACCAACTACATCGAACCCGTTGTTTATTTTCCTTAAGATCAAATAACGGCACCATATTTTTCTTATTTATACCAAATGATCGCAAACATTCTCCATTTCCGTAATTTGATCCCACCAGTGCCAGCAATGCATTGTTATTATTAACCTGCATACTTGCAATGTAACAATAGCCTTCTAATCTTCGCTGAAAAATATTTCAATTTAACTTTTAAAATAACACCGAAGATAACGATAGCTTACTTTCAAATCTTTTCTAATTTCTTCCTTGCGAAAATGAGCATAGGGCTGGACATCATCCAATTTCCATACCTGCAAATCGCTGGTATGCGTAATGCAAGCCATCGCATCTTTATTCTCTTCGATAAACCAAGATAATTGTTCAACTGAGGATTCTGTATTGAAGGAATCTAGCAACGCATCATCTTCTGTTGCATTTGATATGTCAAAGAGGTTTATCAAGCCATCAGTTGAACCAGATATTAATTTATTAGGATCCTCTGGATGAAACGTAACCTGAAACAAAAAAATTATAATATTTATAGTAAAACATTTGTGATTCAATAAATTTTACTTGCGTTATATCATCGGTGTGTGATTCCCAGTAAGCACCGAGTAAATTAGCTTTCCGGACATCCCAGAATAGAATATAAACATCCCCGTCATATAAATCGGTGCCACCGCATAAGAGTAAGCCATTTGAAGAAATGTCAAAGCAATTTAAAGGTTTGTAATTACATGCATCTCGTATCGTTGTATCTGCAACACAAGCAGTAATTAAAAATATAAGGCAAAAATAAGAATAATGTTAAATAACCTTTAAACTGTGATTTACATTTGCCATCTCGCAAATCAACTACCTCGATTTGACAATCTTTACTGCCGATATAAAATATATTTTCATTTTCTTTACATGATTTAACCCCAACGACATTTTCACTGGCTTCAAAGGTTTCTAATTTTGCTAGTTGATTGTTGCTAAAATTGTAAACATCCACCGTATTGTTTGATAAACCTACTGCAACATTCGGAGTGCTATTTCTGCAAGAAACAAAGAGAATATCTTTCGAATTCACTTAAATATACTATACTATTAAGAAATACTTACAAACTACCATCTAAATACAATACGTAGTTGTTTTTGTTGATTGTCTTGCTTATAACTGTTTCACACTTTAGGTTAAATATTTGTTTAATTGTGGTTTCATCACATGTATCGCAGTCCTCTGATTCTGCTGAATCAATATCATCGCTAACCGAATTTGCAAGTTTCATAGCAAACATAAAGAGGGAAACAGTGTTTTAAAATCCTTTTTTTAGCCAGTAATAACTAATAAAATACATAACCTAAATTGATAGAAACCTAACCTATTTTCTTCAAATCACATGATGGTGGAAGAAATCACAGTGACATTGCAAGAAAATATACATTTTAAAATTTAATTAACTTAGTTAATTAGTTAGCTAATTAGTAATTTTCTTCATTATGTATGAAAAAATTATATTATTCCCGCTATATGTAGATTAAAATAAATAATATTTTTTGTTTGACTATATAATTCTAGGCAGTGATGGGCAAAGCAAGGCAAGTGACTCGCTACGACTAGATACACTCCTGTTTATTCCTCACGATTTATGTTGCTTGCTCGTTTCCCACAAAGTCTACTAAGCACGAGTCTGCCTAATTGCTTTGAAAATTCCCGTCGTGCTCACCGCTAGTTCCAGATAACTGTGATTTAGAAACAGTAGCGATTCACTGCGATCCTGTTTCAAATAACACCAACAATTTGCAGGAAATTCATATCATTTTTCATTTTCTGGTTCGAGCGGTTGTTAATCCAAACACTTTATTTTATTTATAAACATAAATTTTTCATAAAATCACTTAGTTAAAGAGGTTGAAGGATGTGTTAAAACCTGTTGCATTTTTTTGTCTTTTGCTGTGGATTCTGCAACAACTTTCAAACTTAACCTGATCTCCACATCAAGAATGACCCAAAGTACAGCTTTAGCATCATTAACAGCAACGTATACCGATTCTGAAGGGGAAGATGAGCCAAACGAAGACAGTCATCTAAATACTGGTTCGGTCACCATAAATAGTGCTAATACATCTCCTGATAAATCGACCCCAAGTTCTCGTCCAAGCTCGCCCATTCCAGCCAGGATTACCTCGAAAGTAGCTAAATTAGTTTCATATCAAGATGATACAATAGTATCAGATGATGAAGGTGAACAGGATGCAGCCAACCAACCAGAAACACTGGTTATCATAACTGATGCTGATGTAACGAATAATGTAGAAGTAGAACACTCAGAAGAAGATGGTGTGCAGATACCACCCGAACCAGCTGGACATTGTTCGGCAGATATACAAGAGAAGATTTCCAGGTTATACGATAAGATGCAAACGGAAGGATTGGATATGAATGCATTGATACAACAAAAGAAAAACTTCCGAAACCCTAGTATTTACGAGAAACTTATTCAGTTCTGCAGCATAAATGAGTTAGGTATATGTTCAGTACAGATAGAAATAGTCATCAATATTAGATTATGTATAAATATTTCAGGAACAAATTACCCCCCAGCTATTTACGATCCGTTAAAATGGAGTAAAGAATCTTATTATGAGGATCTGGCAAAGGTGCAAAAGGTAGAAATGGATAAACGAGAAAAGGAAAGGAAATCAAAGATTGAAGTCGTATCGGGCACCAAGAAGCAGGAAGAGGAAGCTAAGAAACGTAAAAGTAAATGGGATCAACCGGGTGGAAATTCGTTAAGTTCACACAATTTGAAACCAGCGGGATTAGTGCAGCCTTCATTGACTAATAGTGCTACAGGCACCAAAGCGACTGTTATTTCTGCCTTTGGGTCTCTACCTAAGAAACCACGACCTTAAAATTGTTCTTTCATCATTAATTTTAAGATATGTTCTTTAAAGTGTACATTATTTATTAGATCCGATGATTTATTAAAGTTTTTGTAAATAATTAATTTTATTTTTTAATTCCTACTTTTAGCGTATGTGCTACCTTCAAAACTGAAAATGGGTACAAACAGCATCAATTTAAATAATTGTCCCATACCCGAGACAATTGTTAATTAAGATGAAAATTAGGCAGGGAAACTAAAAGATTCACTTTTGATAAATTTTCGAAAAAGATGCTACTATGCCATCTTGAGTATTTAATGGATATTTATTTATTTTTGTAGCAGTATCTTTTAATTTGTTAAATTGAAAATAAATAAAGAAATCCATTTTTTTTTTAAATAACCTTTCACTACCTAGTTAAAATAATATGACGTCATTTAATATGCAAATAGACAAACACAGTACTACGCACAGTGTTGCCAATCTAGCGGAAATTCCACTAAATTTGGTGATATAGTATTTTATTTAGCGAACAAACTTTTAAATTGATCAACTTTTAGGTCGTAAAAATGGATACAGGAATTAATTTGAGTATTGCAATAGTATTATGTGATATTATTACGTAATTGCTGCATTTTATACAACAAAGGTCCAAGGTTGGTAATAAAAAGATCCCTAAATCAATATTACAATAAATCATATTTATTTTTGCGTTTACAATATTCGATGTCGAATTAATGACAAACATTCTATGGTTCTTGAGCGATCGCAGTAGTAGCAAAGAGCAGTTAATTTTGTTTTTAATGGAATTCCAATAAGCAGGAATACCAACCAATTTTATTCGAAAGAGGCATAATTAAATTAAATTTCGATTTTTATATATATAATGTTCTACTGACAAGTAAAACATTTTGTACAGTAGTTTTAAAAAATGTTTAACGGAATTTTCTTTCTTTTTAGTGGGCTTCGGGTCTTAGGATTGGCAACATTGGCTACTCAGATTGTCAAATTTAGTACGTTTGAAACTAAATTATTGGCAACACTGATTGCCCTATTTTGAGATTAAACTTGATATATTCATCTTATGACGCTTAATTAATCACGACTAGTCGTCAAGCATTACTGTGCAGGTAAAAATCTGTGAAAATATGCATGTTTGTAGACATTGCCGCGAAAGCGCGTTGTAATTTTTTCGTAAACCTCTGTATCTACGGTTACCATAGCGACGCCACAACAAACCGTATGCTTGATCCAATCGTAAACATCACCAGCACACATTTTCAAAGATCTGACATCTATCAGCTGATCGAGAAACTTGACGTGTCAAATCGGACCTGCGCCACGCCAATGTTTCGTACCGAAAAATTAAGGAAAGGGAGTCTAGAAATGGCCGCTGTGAGCAGTGGTCGGAGTGTCATGGATCCGCAAAGGGAGACTGGCAAGCGCATGACGATAGACGAACGTTTCAAGATACTCTATCCGAACGTGGACGAGGAGAAGACCCCGTTGTCAAGATGTTGGAGTACCAAGGATAGATACCACTACATCGGCTTGTCCCAGAACAATTTACGTGTGCATTACAAAGGTAAGGGATATTACGATAGAATAGAATCGAAATGGAAACGTTCAAAGACGAAAAATCGGATAAACGTTGCGGAATCTTATCCTGCGAAACTTGGGGGAAATCCAACCCAACGACGTACGGGAACTGACCTAAGGATCGCTATCCTTTTTATCCTGTTTTTCGTCGACGTTCTATTTTAAACTGCCCTGTTTCGTTTTGGAAAAATCGAATGTCATACTTTACACATACACATCGCACATATGCAGAATAAATACGTCTTGAACTCGTGTTGTTCTAGCGATCAAAATTGGTACAAACAAAGAAATCAGCTGATCGTAACACACGGGGTGTACGAAAATATTTGTATCGGAACGACAGGTACTGGTACGCTCAAAAATGTCACGATTCCTTTGTATATTTTGAAATTCTTATTGGATAATTCAAATACGCAAGTGACTGTACAAATTTCAACCATGACATCATTAAATATCTCGCTTTATGTTGGAATTGCAATAGATTCGAGCTTTTTTTTTTTCAAAAATAAAAGCATAAAGATGCACATTCACCGTTAAAATTGAGGTTAAGTAAGTATTGCGCAAAATATTTCCTTAACAGATAGATTTTCTATTATGTACAGCAAGTTTTCTTTATATATATATTTTTTTAATGTTATGCATATACGCATGCTACTTTCTCTTTATCTATCAGCATTTTTAACCTGTCATGCTTCGTAAATCTCATTTTTGTTTTGTTCGATTTCGCGTTCTATCTTACTTACCTTGAAATCTACAATTAATATGCGAGAATTACGCATATAGCGAGAAACAAAAGATTAATTTCTCTCCATAATCCGCCTGTTATTATTGTCGTATTTTTATTATTGTATAAACATAGTGTATCGTCCGTGTGTTGCGTTACAATTGTCAATGACCTTTAATTTGACGTTTTCGCACTCTCGACGCTATTTTTTTCCTCTCGTTTTTAATTTCCATGGCCGCCTCCGATTATGCTAAGGTTCGTCATCGCAATATAAGAATAACGGATGGTCCGTTTCGCAATTGTTCGCGTGTTTTCATGGTCGTGCGCGATTTTTAAATACGTCGACAAACGAAAATCGCTCGGTTTTTGTTTAGCGCGCGTACTGGTCGCTCGAGATTTTCGAAACGCGGATCCGTCTTGGAATTCTGTAAAGGACGTAGAACTTCGGATACAGGATAATTTCCGAGATGAAAAACACACTGTCTGCCGATGAAGTGCACCTCCTAGGGATTGGTTACGAAACAAAAGCTTTTGGAGAATTATGAATTATAGTGTATGGCTAGTTTTTGTGTTTTTCGCTGTTCTAATTTTTTAAACTACACGAACAATTGGGAAAAAACGAAGTTTTTTGTTGTAGCTTAATGCTTTCAAGTGAATTAGAGTTTATCCTTTTTGAGTATTATTTTTTGGAAAACAGTTTTCTTTTTATTAAAATCTAAAAAGGACTATTTACTAAAATTTTTTAAATATTTCCGCAAAAACAAATTCAAAATGCCAAAAAAAAAAAATTAAAACCGTAGGGTTGGGAATTAGAAATTAGAATAAAGTTGGCCCAAAGGTCAGTCCAATTGGCAACGTTGTAAAAGTAAATTACAAATACTAAAGCGATTGTTACGTAATATGCATATAGTATAGCAAGTAAGTAATATAAGTTGCATACACTGTACATAGGTGTGTTGTGTTTTGTAGCTTTACAACGGCTGCATACGGAATATCTAGTTGTAAAAGCAGAGATAAAGACGGCGAATTATACTTTCTTACTCTATACCTTTTTGAAAACAAGAAGAATATACAGGATGAACCACTCAAAGTGGTACACGCAAATAACAAAGAGAAAAAGCAAACATTGCAAATTCTGAGCGGGTATTATGCACGGTGGGGGTTACAACAGACAACCTTAATTATTTAGCATTACGTCACATGAAGCACAACAAGCATTTTTTTTTAATGGAATGTATGTTTTATTTTGCGTTTATTAAAATCTACGTATTTTTATGGGTACCTCAACGTAAACCATAATATTTATTAATGAAAAAAAAGGATTAAATTGCATGCTGTGCGTGTATGGTTGCATGCTGCTCAGGCGTTGTATTTCACCATATTTTTAAGGGGGGTTCGTTTGAATTTAAGAAAAAAACTACATTAAAAATTAATCTAAAATGTACGGCCTCTTCCAATAAAGGCACAAGAAAATATACATTCCGTAAAAAAAAAATGTAGGTTGAGGTTCGTGTGATGCTAAATAATTAAGATTGTCTGTTGTAGTAATGTGAGCCCCACCGTGCATAATAACTGCTCAGAATTTGCGATATTTGCTCTTTTTCTTTGTTATTTAACGTCTATTACTTTAAGTGGTTCACCCTGTATACGTATGTTTACATACGCCTACATCTAATTCTTAATTTTAAATGTGTGACACGAGGACAAGCCTAAAATTAGTTTTCACGTTAAAAGATATCGGAGAATTCTTGTTGCATAGAGGAAAGTTCCCCAGATCATTCTCTGGCTCGTTTTTTGGAATTTAGCCTTTACTTGTACAAATCATTTGTTACTTTTAGTACGCGCCTAGAGATATCAAATAACAAATTACTTTCTTTTTAATTCCTAAAGAAGAAAGAATGGTCATTTGGGACTGAGCGAAACATGGGCTTTCTGCTAATGCGCATATAAATCGCCAATTGGCTTGACACTATCCCACAGCTCAAGTTAATACATATATCAATGTGCAAGTGGATCTATTAAATATTATAATTAGTTTAATATAAATAATAATCCCAACCTTTCTTTAAATACGCCAAATTCTCCCGTACAAATTATATTTGGAAGGCTGAGCGTGGTGTTGCTATATATATTCTGCAACCATTGCATGGACGTACAGGTTATAATTAAGAAAGAAATGTTTGAGCAGGGATATTAGGTCACTCAATAGTGGGGCCCATATTCATTAATGAAAAAGTAAATGGTGAAATTTATTTGAATACGTCGGAGAAACTCATTTATCCTCTCGAGGAAGGTAATCGAATGCTCAACGAACAACTTTTCTTCCAGCAGGACGAGTGGAAGATTTGTAAATCACTGGATTGGTAGACGTGGAACGATAAAATGACCTCCGCGATCATCAGGCTTCTGACAAGTTTTGATTTTTCTCTTTGGGGCAATTTAAAATCAATAGTTAATAAGTCTCCACCAATAGATTTTGGTATGTTTGGCTGCAACTAAATGGTACCCATAGAATTGCTACTTTCATAAAAATAAAATTTCAACGTAGAGTTACGTGTTAAAATGTTACCAAATGCATGTTTCCTTCAACTGGTTCTTGTAAAGAAATATTGCACGCTTTCATGTTTGCTACTAGCTTATTCTCCTATTTTCAATTTGACCAATACCAGATCAACTTCGCCATCATAACCTTGTACATATAAAACAGTACATAGCGAAATAAAAAGAATTGTACATTAAAGGACATCAAAGAGCGCACCGAGATAAAGGAAACCAGAATTTCGCTCCATCCGCGAATACTCTCTTCTTCCTCTTTTTTCCGGAGTAAACGTATCGTAACGTAGTAGGCATCGCTTTACCGTTGGCCGTGAAATCTATTACGATTTACTATCGACTCTATTTTGTTTCTTTCGGTTGTTTTTTTCCCTTGTTGTCGATCGTCGTACGTTTTTTTCTCTTCCTGGATTTGTTCTGTTGCTCCTCGTGCTTGTTTACTACGGTGAAGAACAAACGAGCATCGCGATCGGATCGAAACGCGGCTGCCCATGATGCCCGGCTGTCTGTCGTTCAGTCTTCAGCTGTGTGCGAATTTAAAGGTCAACGCCTCGTGGTATCTGGTGTACGTATACGTAAATACGCTCCTAACTTGTAAATCTAGCATAATTTATTGGTACGATGTGCATTGGGAGCGAAAAAATATTATAGATTCGATTAATGGTTGGGATCGATTTGTATTTTAATAATTTTTTCCATTGCTGGACGATGCGTTGGATTTATTGGGAATTAATTGTGATCGCCAGCCAATTATCAAAGTGATGGGGATGTTCTGAACGCTCAAATTGAAGACAACAAAGAAAAGCAACGAGTACGTTTACGAAGGTTAATCTGCAAAGTTTCCAGTTTAACACATTTGTATTTCCTTTGCCAGATTCAGTTTTGTTTCCCAACATAGTCTCTCTGTAGGTTTAAACACTTTTCCTAACGATGTTCCCATTCCTTTAATCCGCCCATATAGTGCTTGGCATCTTCTTCTACGAAATAGGCGTTTGCGAATGTGATGACTCCTCATTCGATGAAAATCCTCCAAGCGAAACTTTGAGCCTGGGAAGATGTCGCTGGAGGTTAGATCTGAATAGAGCATGTTATCTTGGCGGAACAAAACTTACTTTTTCTTCAAAAATTTCAAGAAACACAAGCGCCAGAATAATTTTTGACGAGTCACGTTAAGGCTTGTAATGAAGACATTTTCTTTGTCTCTCACTTATGATAGTTTCTTTTGGGTTAACGAGCTAGACCGAACTATCCTACACCTGTTAGTTTGTTTACTTAGGAAAAGTTTCTTAATCTCCATGTACTTCCTGTCGGTGTAAATATAATGCTTACTTTTAAAGCGGCGTTTCTAAGGTCGCCCCATTTAACTTCGTTTGGCCTATAAGAGTAAGATCTATGATCAATTTTGAATTTCCTGAGGAATCTTTTAAGGTCATTTCAGGGCAGTGTGTTCACTAGGAATAACTTCTTCCTTGTACAACGAAATTATTGAAATAGTCAGCCAAAACTATATTTTTATATCCATCCAAGAAATGCGGTATTTGCAACGAGTCAAAAAGCCTTCCTTATGTTGAATTTTTCAATGTATTTTACCTATTATAGATATAGAGGTACTCAATCGGTTTTTATCGTTTATGGCATTAGTGTTATCTGACGTTTCGGCAATGTATCTACTATCGCCTTGTCTTTTTTTTTTGCCGGGTTGTCTTTTGCCAAATTGATTATTTGGGCAAGTATGTGTCAACTTGAGCCTATTAACGGTCGGTCTAGCAGATTGCCCATGACGTGGTGCGTTTGCGAAAAACTACTAAATGGAGAAAATCAAATAAATAAAAGAACAGAAAAATTCACCACGCGGAAACACACAAACACTAGCAACGAGAGCAATGATGAGATACAAAAGTAAAACTAAAATGAGCAAACAAATCATACAAGATCCTTCAATACTATTTAAAATGAATAAACATCCTGTATAAATGTCCAAAATGTAAAAACGATATAGAAATGCACCGGACACAGTCATTGACATTATGCGAAATCAGGCGCACCAAGACGGGGGCTGGTACATTATTCTCTAACGGGTCTGGTGAAGGGGCGCATCCACAAATGCCGTAAAATGAGTATCGATATAGACGGAGCACAGCCTCCGCTCGAAGCGAGCTTTTCGGTCGAACACCTGATGGTTGGGCCGCTACAGTCTGAATCGACGAACCCGTGGAGTCAATGCCCGTCTCATTGCGGAATCGTCTAGCCCGTATCTGCGTCGCGGGAAGATGCTTGCTGATGTTGATGCTATTTCGGCAAAGGGTTTTTCGACATTCTGTTTTGTTAACGCGAGTGCTCGTATTTTTGGGTAGACGGCGTTCGAATTTGATTGTGTTGCAACGAAATGCGAAGTGTGTTCATATTTCAATTTAATTACACTCCTGGACAATTTATGAAATTATAACAAGGAAACGTCTTCCATTAAATGAATTAGTGGAAACTAAATGGAAAGTGGAATGATCCGGCTTTCTACCGGTTTCGTGTGATGGTCAGGTAGAAAAGAAAATTAATAATTTTTGTACAAATACAATTTGTAAAAAAATATTAAATTGCATATTTTATTTATGCAAAAATGTTATGCATTCAATTTTCTTTTCTACCTGGTGTCTTGCATGACACGAAACCGATAGGAAATTTTTTAAATAAATAAAAAATTGCCTAGTTTTTTTCGATCAACCCTTAAATGATAAGTAACAAATTGTTTTATTTAAGTATATCAATAAAATGTCCCTAAACGAGGCCAAGAGTGTTGTAATAAAAGATGGAAAATTAAAGAAGTGATAAGTAGCGTCAAAAAACGCAATTTTCAAAATTCCACAAAAAGTATTTTGCATTTACAAAGATTAATTGCAATATGACTTCCGGAAATTGGTAGATGTATGTGCAAGGGTACCAGTCCTCCCAAAACGTTTAGGGTACAACGGTGTTGGCCCTACGTTTATTATTGAAAGTGGGGCTCCGGAATATTGAAGGCTCTAGCTTGCGGCTCTCCTGGCGATGTTGATCGGTTTCACTTTAAATGCTTTTTTTTTAACTCACTTAAATCACTATTTGAGCCGTCCCCATCTAGCGTACCTTTGTACGTTACCTGTTTGGCGCAATACCATTTCCTTTACATGAAAATAAATAAACATTTAATCAAAATAATGTTTAAAATGGGCTTTTTGCAGAAGAAATAAAAACAACTGCTTTTTTGAAACTATCAACAAATCTAGGTAGTTTGCTATTTGCAGAACGGTGATTTTATTAACGTGAAATTATTCAGAAAATTTGCAAAAAAGATCTTGTTACCCTATAACAATTGAACCGTGCGCAAATTGAAGAAATTGGGCACTCACCTTAGATTTCTTGTATATAAATCTCAGAAGTACTATTTTATCCGTCAGCGGATGGCTAATAGGCTTGGTTCTTTCATATTTGAGCGTAAGAGTTGGGAACAATTCCGTAGGGCGCGATGATACGGCCATCTACAGCGCCAGCAGGAGTTATGGGTTGATTGCCACTAGAAACATTAATCTGCTTTGGACGACATGGTGAAGATATGAAGATAAATGATCAGCGGTTAGCGGTAATGTTGGATAGGCGGCTCACATGTAGACAGCAAATGGAATGTTGGGTAGACGGAACGAACCAAACGCCTTTTATATCTTATAGGCATATGACGCCTGAACCTGATCGACGATGGCACCATGAAGATGGTAGAAGTTCCACAGAACCAAGTTATTAGAATGATCGCTGGTGCTTAATGGTTCCTGAGGAACGTACAACTCAGGGAAGACCTAGCTTACTATTATCTGCAGGCATTATTTCAAACAATGAATGGTTTTGCGGATTTGTGTAAGTTAATAAATAAAAAAAAAATCAATTGTTTGTACTTGTTTTATTACATATAAACTATTGATAACATAAATAATTGTTATAAAATAAACGTTCTATAAATAAAATAAAATAAAATAAATTGTTCTTTCTGTTCATCATCTAAGGTAATTTAAGATACTTTTGTAGGGACATTTTAGATCGTTTCTTGTTTTTTCGTCTCTGCACTGATATCACTGGCACCGTCAGTATCCATTTACGAACCTCCTACGTTTTCTGCAGATGGTACAATTGCTTAAGCACATTGTCAATTTTGTCATAGAGCTCCCACTTGACTGCTTCTTCCCCAGCTTTTAACTAAAAATAATTTGCGAGCATGAACTACTTGTATCGGAAGAAATTTGTGAAAGATGCCTTCATAATGGGATTTACAAGCAATAAAGAGTTTTTACCGCTATTAAGTTGATTTATTTGGCCAAATGGACATTGTATACGAAATCTTCCACTTTTATAATTCCATTCGTAAAAGTCTGCCATCACGTTCTAATTTCTCAAGATATCTAGAAATAATAAGCAACAGTGGCAACGACTGGGACGGACTAACATCAACTTCAAATTTCGATGAAATTGATGCAAGCAACTGCAATGAAGCAATATTCAACAGCAAACTGATCTTCTTTTACCTATTTACAATATGACGCTGCCAATGTCCGTTACTTCGTTGAGAGCCGGTAGATAACATCCGTACGTTATTGTATCTAACTCTGTTCAAGCTGTAAATTAAAAAGTACATAGTACATTTTGTTGGCGCAATACATAAGGTTGTTTTTTCTTGTTTGTTTGAGCAACATCTTGTACAGCGCATAGGTTCATTCCTTATCTCTAATATTGTAAGCCGTAACACTTCGCGTATTTACTTATTTGCACAACGTTTGTACGTCGACAAAAAGGAGTCACAAAGATCAACACCGTTTCGTTGAATGCGCAATAACAAGAAGGTCGTGGAATAAGAAAATATGGCATAAAGTAATTCGTGGAAGTAACATCTCCCTAATTGTTAATTAAAAAAAGAAGAACGAATGGCAATTCAAAGGCATTCGTGCACACTCCTATTTAGAAGTTGCAACAGTCTTTTATCCCCCTTCTTTATTGTTACTTAAATTTCCCAATTAACCTGTATCCTTTCCTCCTTTCAGATTTTATTAATAATTTTCAGCAACGTTTCCTTTCTGCCTTGCCATAATTTTGTATCGTTTCTGTAGTTATTTTATCGTGCGCTGATGCCTTTCTTATTTTGGTTGATCTCTTCTAACTCGTTTTATGTAATTTCATGAGCTTGCATCTGGTGACTTTTCTCCTATTGTTCTATGTGTTATGTTCTTCGTTCAGTATTTCTTCAATAAATTGCCATCCTCATATTGCATATTAAAATTAATTTCAATATTTATTGAACTTAAATCCAAAATTTCATCAAAATACGGCAACTGATTTAGCTACAGCAAACTTTTAAAGGCTGACAAGTCACTAGAAAAACGTCAGTTTTTGCTTTTTGATTTTTACTGAAGAACAAAAGTGGCCCACATTAATTGATATCGAAAAACTGGTTCAACAGCGGAAGTTCAAAAAATGCTTAAATTATCGTGAGTGGTTCAGAATCATGGATCTATTCTGGTGAACCCGAAACTACACATCAATCCGCGGTGTGCGTGTTTCGGAGTGAGGACAAGCCAACAAATGGTCGCAACTTTTTCAAAAGTGATGGCCATGCTCTTAAAAGCCAACCCACAACGTCGAACCATCCTCCTAATGCTAGTTCGCATAGAAGCTCATAAGAAACATTTTTAAAGCAGCAAAACATCTTCGACAGTCCTGATCTAAATCCCAACGATTTTGTGTACGTTCCAGTCTCCGGAAGAAACAATTTTTGCGGAGAATACTTTATAAAATATTAATAATAAATAAATAAAGCACTCTGTCGATCTACTGTTTTTCAAAAAGATAACCCTCGTATGTAGGCTCGTTTTGTTCCTTTTCTTTTTTAATACCAACATGCTATGGGACATACAGGTCCAGTCGTAAGTTGGCATTTTTTAAAAATCTAATTTAAATCTAAACGGTAACTGTTTGTGAGCTAAATTTAGCTGAGTGTAGTGCATAGCGTACAATATCGATGCCATTTACGTTGTACTTTTACGCTGGATATCACGGACAATTACTTTTGGGAGCAGCTGTAGATCCTAGTACGCACGAAACGCGGGGATCTTGCGTTCGGGGCGATGACTCACGGAGATCCGAAGGTTTCGGCGTTGAGTTCACGCCATAAATAGGCCGCGCCAGCAATAAGAAAATCCAAGATAACTGCATATAGAAGAATAAAGTTAATGCCCCGGCACTGTAAAGCAGACCGGATATTATTGATTGCCCGTTGAGTGAGGCCAGGGATCTCGAAATAAATATGAACAAAGCAAATACCGGATTATTATTATTGTTGTTGAGTCGTTTGCATGTTCGTTCGATAATTTTTAGATCATACGAGTGTCGTTAGAGCAACTCTTATTAAGGAAGATCGGTAAAGAAGGAAAAGGAAGCGGAGGAGTTGTGTTTAATCGACTATCTTGAAAAAGGAGAAGCAGTAACGGGGACATACTACGCATCATTATGTGACTTGCCGAAGGTAGAAATTTCGGAAGCACGGCCACGTTCTTGATTTATTACTAAAAACTAGTAACCATCGTAATAACGCAAGAGGAGGTGATCTTAGACTAATCACCGACAGGACTTCAATCGGATATTTAAAACCTTGCATCGAGCACAAGGATATCACTAAATAATTATCATCATTATCATTAATTAGCATCATGTTCGATTAGGTTTTTTTTAAAAACCTAGGTTTCCGGGTTTCGCTCTGAGTTACAGATGCCTATCCTAACAAAATGCCCTTCTGTGTATTAGAATAGTTAGAGGCTGTTAGTAAACTTCGGTGCTAGTCTAGAGTCTCTTGGCTTTGGTTCAGCAGATGCAAGAGATGGTCTACTGAAATGTTAGTGGTATCGTGAGCAACTGATGGCAAATGTGTTCTGCCGTTTCCAGATCTTCTTGGGATGATCGTAATTTAAATAGCGATATTGCTGAATGATAGCGCTATTTTTTGCTGCTCGATTTAACTGATTTTGCCTGTTTTTGTCTTGGAATACTTCCCCAGTGTTCCAGGAAAAAATAAATAATGTTGAAATACTAATAATAATAAAGTCTTCTTTCCTTTCAACGAGAGGGCTTTAGGCTACGAGATATATCATCAAAAAACTTCGTTTCAAGCTTCCAAAGTTTTAAATAGGCCTAACTAGTGGAATTAAAAATATTACAAATTATTCTATTTCTACTGCTAAGCAGGTTACAACTATATATATATATATATACCTCGTTCGCTTATTGAAAATCACACACCGTATAAGGAGAAAGTAGCATATTTTGGAATTGTTCCGCATAATTTTTTTTTTTGTCTTCTTACATATAGATGCTAATTGCCTTTTTGTAAAAAATCGTATATTGTGTTTTTTTTTACTTCGTTATTACGGTTTATTACTCACGTCTTTTCTATTAAAATTATCTCACTTAAGAAGCGACTAGGTATCATGGGTAGAATTTGAAGTATTATTAAGAATGAATCTTATTTTTAAATTATTAAAATTTATTAAAAAAAAAAATAATAAAATTATATAATTTATTATTATATAATAATTTTGACAGAATTTTAACTTAATAGAAAAGATTTGAAAGGGGGTCTTTGTTAGGAATATACAAATGCGACTGGTTTCCTGAAAAATTCACATCAGGCCAGATGAAAATACATGTTTTAAATAAGTTCGTTATCACATAGGCTTCCACGAACAGAGTCAGTTAAAACTGAACGTGTTCCGGGTTTGGACCGTGTCATGTTTTTTGTTAACCGAAAACTCGACGTGGGCGAAACGTTTTCGTTATCACAATCGTGTAAATGTAATTAATTCTAAAAATATTAGTAAAATCAATGTAATTAGATAATAAAAATACTTGTAGGATAAGTTTGTGATTAACTTAATTTTAGTATAGATTGAAGTAATAAAGTAAATATAATCTAGAATATGACGTATGAGACATTTAAATAAATAAAATAAAATAAAATAAGGAAAAGGCCACAGATATAACTAATAGTTCTTGATAAATTTTAAATAAAAAATGCCAAGTAGTGCCCTCTTTGAAAGAATTATAACGTTATGAATAATAAACTTGAAAGCTTCATGATGGACGCTAGTTCTCAAATGATACCTGAAAGATAGGTGTCGCTGTAAATTGCAACTGAGCATTTAAGAATAATTGTTTCCTGCATTTTTTCCTCCATATTGTTTATTAAAAGCCATCTTCGCACCTATAGCTAAATTACCCATTCCCTTTATTCAATGTATTTAACAGAAAAAACAAATTATCTGAAATAGTCATTGATTTAAAATTCCTTTAGTTTAAAATTTTAAAAAGTCCTTGTCTGTAATTAAAAATGCCATGAAATTAACTAGTGCGATATTAGACATCAACCTCAGCGTCATCTATTCCATTCTTGCAGTAATTGCTTGCTGACGATTTCATATTAAATGTTGCCAACTTAATTTGAAGGCTATTTCCCGAATCTTAATAAATACGTTAACAATAGAAGCTGCTAATATCTTCTTACAGGTCATGGGAAAACCCATAGAGATGCAGCTAGTGTCAGCGCTCCTGAGCCAATACCACCTACTTGCGGCCTATATTACTTCGAAGTGACGATAGTCAGTAAGGGAAGAGATGGCTACATGGGAATAGGACTAGCGCATCCCGGAGGGACTTTGAACAGGTTGCCAGGTAGGTAATCTTTTGCGTTGAATTATCCGTAATCCTTTCCCACTGAGAAGGTTTCTAAAAGAAAAGATTTCGGTTAGTTTTGAGCGCATATACTTTTTTCTATGTTATACTTCTGAAGGTTGGGACAAGTATTCTTATGGTTATCACGGCGACGACGGACATACGTTTAGTTCTTCGGGCACCGGTCAGCCATACGGACCTACTTTTACCACTGGCGACGTCATCGGTTGCGGTGTGAATTTTATCGATAATAGCTGTTTCTATACCAAAAACGGCCACCATCTTGGTACAGCCTTTAGTGATCTACCTGTAAGTTCTTTTGGTGATTACTAAAAACGAATTTTCTTAGTGCGGACCTGGCTCCTGTATTTTTTTTTAAGAATCTAGAATTGCAACAATAAAAACAAATTGTTATTTAATCAAGAATCTTTTCTTGGAACGGCTTATACCACGGACCTATCGCTTTTCAATTGAGAATTGCGATTTTAGAACAAAGGAAATAAACGCATTCAGTTAATTTAAGTTGAAAAATTTATTGGAGTTGAAATAAATAAATAAGAACGAAAAAGTCGTCTTTATCTCATTTATAAAAATGTAAACTTTTAATGGCAGAAAAAGATATGTTTTTGAATCTCATGAATTTTAATTGCATTTGTTTTATATTCATTTATTTTAGTATTTTAGTTCTGGAAACAGCGTTTACTGTTGCAGTTTAGTGTACACATAGTACCTTAAATGCAGTCTGCCAAACAAACTAAACATTTAAATTGAAATATTAGAAAATCAACAAGTTTTATTTTTAATATGTATAAATTTGAAATATAGAGAGCCTACTTTTTACATAAATGCAAATTTACCTCAAAAAAATGTTATTTCTGGTTATTAAAACGACTTGTTTGGTTTGAAAATGTGTAAACGTTGGCAGTAGTGATGTTTTATGTCTTTTATTTGACGGTTGGTGAAATTTATTGATCAGAATTGTTCTGTCAATTCCTTCCGTAAGTGTATTTATTCGAGATCATTTAACAAGTTGATCGGTTTTTTCAAATCCAAATTTCACGAAATTGAGTCCAACATCCAAAACTACTCCCTATTAAATCAACTAAATCCAATCAGCGGACATAACCCCAAAATACATGACGTTCATTTTGTACTGATGATTTGAACAAAGGTAATTTTGACTTTTTGTAACAAAATATCAGCATTCCTTATTGTTTTTAATGCGTAAAATGAACGTTAATAGTGAAAATCGATTTCCCACGAGAAGAACATCGAAAATATGCCAGTTTTTAATATGGTCTTTATCGCCACAATTCATTATGCCCATAATTACCTTTTGCATATGTTGGCAGCCTAATCTATACGCGACGGTTGGTCTTCAGACGCCCGGCGAAGTGGTGGACACGAATTTTGGTCAGGAGCCTTTCGTCTTCGACATCGAGGATATGATGAAGGAACTACGATCTCGAACGCGCCTCTCAATATACGACTTTCCTGTTCCGGAAAGTCAAGGAGAGTGGCAAGCTTTATTAAACAGGTAATTGTCATTGGAACAAATAGAATTCCTTATCCATTTGATTGCTGATCTTGCATTTTGGTTCTGCGTAATATATCTTGCAACATTTCTTGGTATTTTTTCTTTTTTTTTATTAAGGCAATTCTCGGTTGACCTTTTTGATTTCATTATAGATTGGTCTCTACATACTTAATTCACCACGGCTACTCTAGTACGGCAGAAGCATTCGCTCATATCACAGATCAGCCTATTGCCGAAGATGTAACATCTATTAAGACTAGACAAAGTAAGTTACGGGAATTTAGTTTTAAGAGCAATTACTCCTTCGCCTTTCCTAATTTTCAAATAAAACTGTTAGGAATTATAAAAATATATTGCAATGAATATGTTTGAACTTATTATGAATCAAAAATCTTCTGGTTTAATTAATTTTTGTTAAAACATCAAATTCATTATGAATTGGTATCAATGGAGAGAAATAAAAATTATTTTTATCTCTAATACTATTTTGTAATCATTTTTTGCAAACAAATAACTTTACTAGATTAGAATATAATTATTTGTGTAAAAATAACAGACTTCCTGATGAATCGGTTAGGATTGGTACCAGTGATGGGACAGCTTCGATTGATCTTGTTGCTGAAGTTGAATTTGGAGACAAAATAATAGTTTTTGTGTGATGTGGTTTGGTGTTATCAAAGAATATTTCTGTTACAAATACTTTTAATTCTGACAAAGTAGCCGAATTAAAAGTACTTTTTAGGTCTATCAGCTGCCATATCAATAAGCTGTTCAGTTTGATTTACAGTTAGGGTTTGATGTAACTTTTCGATTGTGACTGAGAATAGGTTGCGAATCCAACTTAAATCCTCTTCTTGTGTTGGAAAATATTCTTTAAACGGAACTTGTAAATTCTGAAGATGGTTGCTTATATTTAAAGCCATTCCTGCTGAAAGTGGATAAAATCATGGAGTCTAAGAAAGCACTCAAGTATTGGACTCTCCAGCCTCTGTTCATATAAGATTTCTAAAACTATTTTTGTTTGTAATTGGCTTCAATTTTGTTGTAAAGTAAAAGTACTGTCGCAGATATTCCTTGAAGTGAAACATCAGTTTATTGAGGTTCGAAAAGATCGGCTAAACGTTGTAACCGTCTGACTTCAGTTAATCTTGATGAAGGGTTATTAAGAAACACCAGGACCTCAATTCGCAGACCAAAAAGGCTCAGCAAAACTTTTCCGCGAGTTAACCACCGCACTTCTGTGTCTCTACATTGTTCGGTTCATGTAGAAAAGTAATATCCCTATTCGTTTAAAGGAATATTATTTACGTCATATAAAAATATTGATAGGAATTTGGTTCCAAGATCTTTTCCCAGATGTCCGTTTATTAGAGCTGTATGTAAGGAGAACTTTAATGGGATTAATAAATTATGAACACTTATGCTCGTCGTTTTCCTTTATTTTCCAGGAATTTTAAAACTAGTTTTAGCCGGCCGGATAGGTGAAGCGATCGAAAGGACGAGAAGGTTATATCCGGGCCTTCTCGAACACAATCAAAACCTACTGTTCATGCTCAAGTGCCGCCAGTTCATCGAGATGGTGAACGGTTCCGACGTGGAGGTGTGTCCGCGAAAGAACCTCGTCTATTCGCCATCTTACAACAACACCTTGTCGCCGAACAGGCCAAATAGTCCGATACAAACATCTGTGATCCAATCGACGAAGAGTTATAGCAGCAATAATAAAACAGCGACCGCGATCGCTAATAATAATAAGGGTGGCAACACCGTCGAAGAACTGAATACGGCGAACAGCGCCCCGTCTAGCGTCGCGATGAACGGCAACGGAGATCTGGCGCCGCCGCCACAGATCATCCGAACGGACGAAGGAGGCGGGAACAGCGACGTGGAAATGGATACGGCGGAGGATGTACAGAATGGGCACGCCGAGGATCTCTGTAATGGGAAGATGAATAGCGATTGCAACAATAGTAGTAGTAATATCAATACTAACGGATATCAAAATGGGGATTCCCATACGATCAATACCGGTTGTCTAGAGACGAATTTTGACGACGAGGATGAGGATATGGGTGAGTAATTTCTCTTTTATTATTTTTCTCAGATTTTATAAAAATTGCTTTATTACATAAACGAACACAAATAATTTATATTTATGAAGACTGGCGGACCTCCTACTGTACTTGGAGGCAATCTGCTGGACTTGCTTGGTTCCTTTACCACATGGCGATTTTTCATAAATTATTGAATATCGAGCCAACAACGTGCAACTAAATGAAATAAAACCCAACACCTGGACTGAGATCATCTACAGTATTCGCAGAATTAGAAGCATCTCTACTCATCACGCAGCGCGATTAACAAACTTCGCCAATTTTCGCAGCATTCCTGTATTGGGGCTGCGTTTCTAGGGAATGGCCTCAGAGGCTTCGCGAATCTTCTGCAAAAAAGAGCGATAAGAGCGCTGCTAGGTTTTATAACAAGAAGAATCTTGTAAGCAGGCATTCATAAATGAAAGAATACTTACCATACCGAGTATGTATATACTTACCACCGCCTAGTACGTAAGTCACAGGAGTGATCTAAGAGTTCCGTTCCACTAGTTGAAGACTACGCAGGGATTCGCAGAGTCCTGGGGAATAAAAATTTGGAATACACTTCCCCAGACGATAAGGAACTTACCTACAGGGAAAATGAGTAGAATCTGGAAGCAATATTTAATGACGAGCGCCTTTTACATGGTGGATCAATATTTGAACTGTAATACCTTGTTTAATAATTAGCTGTTTGTTTGTTATATGAGTTTATATAATGTTTTTTGTTTTATATACGTTAAATCTTTTATACTCTTTCATTTGATTTCTATTGTAATCATCATTACAGGGAATATACATTATTATCATTGTTATTATTATTATTATAGGTGCCACAGCCCTGTTAAATATAATAAAAAACAATGAAAGGGCTATTATATTCGTATTCTTCACTAAACGATACGAATTCTCGTTTTTCAGACGTAGACATACCGATCACGCGGAAATGCTGTAAGCCAGCCGTCGAAAGGATTCTAGAATTTGGTAAAGAATTGTACAGCATGAGTCAACGGCTCGATAGGGAATTTTACGAAAAGCACCAAAAAATGTTGGAGGTAGGTTTATTTTTGGTTTGTCTGATTTATAGATGATGTCATAAAAATTTACATATTCCATAATGTACGTTCTTGTACATGCGGATTGTTTTTATTTGGAAAACGCAGCAAACGGTGTGAATAATTATTTGCGCCCGGTGGCTGTTTTACTGAATAATTATTTGCGGCCGGTGCTGTTTTAAGGCACGATTGATTTATGAACAAAGAAACTAGGGATTTTTTTACTATAATGAGGAGAATTACTATTTTATGTAATCTATAAATCAGCCTCTAGATCTTATTCGCAATCTTTTTCATAATTGTAAATTTGTCTCTTTTTGTAGAACGCATTTAGCTTATTAGCATATTCTAACCCATGGGCCAGTCCTGTCGGGTGGCAGTTGGACCCCTCGCAAAGGGAGGCCGTCTGTGATGCCCTAAATTCCGCTATTTTAGGTGCGTTATTCCGCCATACACTGTTTGGAAATTTAATCGCCATACTTGAGAAATATTTTGGGAGAAAAGAGTTGATTTTGCATGCTATAAATATATTCTTTTTACATTTGTTTTAATTATTCAATATTAAATAAATTTAACATTTGTTTTTTTTCTCCGAAAATTTAGTTTGTTGTTTTCAAATAGTAATAAAAACAATTGTTTTAAAGTTAGGGGTTCCTTAGGGTGTGTGGGGGGCTCGCGAGGCATTCCTGTGAAGGAAGGCAAACACATATATGAATTTGGCTACGTTTTAGTACACTTCAAAATTCAAATGTAGCGATTTTATTTTCGAACAGTGTAATTTCGCTGAATTTTATCGATTGTAATTAATCTATTATATTTTTTTTTTGTTAATAGAATCACATAATAAGCCCAGAAGACCGCCCCTCGAAGTGGCAATGGTACATGCCGAAGAATTAGTTCGTCTAATGGCATCGTCAGGATTGGGCGCTTGTGCCTTTGCCTCAATAACTGATCTCCTAGAACACTGACCTCTCTCATTGACTAAAAACTATTTACTACCAGTACTGACGCATTGACTGCCATCCTAAGTAAAAAGAAAAACAAAAATATAAAAAAGCCATGGGAAAGAAAAGAAAAAAAAACGGTTTATTAATTATTGTTATTATTATTACAATCGTGATTATTATGAAACGGAACACCATTTCGTCATGTGTCTGAGATATTCTGTCTTGTCGAATCTTAAAGGTATCATAGCGGGACAATAGGGGGCAGGCGGGAACCGATGTAGGAAAGAACTGTTGTTTTTTAATTTTAAATGCTACATAGAGATGCAGTACTTATACAATAAATAAAATGGAATGATCTTGTTCGGAGAGCAAACCAAAGATATATTCAACAATTATTAACATGCGTAAATTATTTTTTTAACGAGTTTATATATAAGAGGAAACCCGTTGTTTTAAATAAATATTTTCCCGTTTTAAATGGAACAATTTGAGTTGTATTGTTTTTACCAAGTGATTGATAATGAATTTAATTAATACTATTAATGAATTGATTAATATCGTTTTATTGTTTTTTCTTGTTCGTGTTAGATATAAATTGTGAATGAAGCTTAAGCGTATACAAGGAAATCCAAAATATGGTTTTGCAACATTTTTTATCGACATTACTTCTTATTTATTCAACAAATAAAAAAGTAATTACATTTAGAGGGTAAATAAATAAAATAAATAAGTTGATGAAAATGATTTAAACAGACCACCTATTTTTAAAAATATATACATAGACATAATTTGTAGCGAGTTAAACATTAAATGACATTTCGTATTTGGGATTTAGAGTTTTCAATATTTTATCTCGCACGCCTTACGAGTAACATTGCAAGTAACATTTACTTGATTCTTTTGCTTCAGAGCCGAGATTCATTTTTTTTACAGTTTAATCTCTCGAATTTTTGAAGACAGTAATTGGACAGCTTGTTCTAATCACTTATAGCGGTCTCAAGGCGGTGAAAGTCTTCTTCACTGATTTGATAGCCGACGTTATCGATGTCATCCGAACCAGTCTTGAATGTTTTCCTGATCGCATTCAAATTCTGAACATTCTTCTATCAGCCCAGCCAGTTCTGATACAAATTGGATGTTGGAAGGAGTTTTGGAGTCTTGCTATTTTTTAAGTTATCCTTAACCTGTGTGCGGTGCACATCCAGGCATTTTTTGAGCGTCATACTGAACTGGCAAATTCGTAACATACTTAAAAGCCTTTGTCACAATAAAATATTTGGCTGTTTTTTCTCTCTTCTCTTACAATTAAATCTCTAAAGTTCTTAGCCTTTTCTCTATGCATTGGCACTGTTACAGACTTCCCTTCAGTATCTTTTGAACTGAATAATTTGTACAATACGGTGTTTAGTTGCTCCAGCGTTTTTTTTTTCTTGTCTATAATTCATTTTTTCTATCGTCGCATACTGAGAAGCGAAACGAATGATTTCTTCTTTTTATTTGATGATTTCCAACTTCTGACCGATTGTAAGAGTGGCTTATTTTCGTTCCTGGCTCGAGATTGAATGTTTACCACTTGTCGACGGTTTAGAAAACGGATTGCATTGCTGTCAACAACTGCAGAGTTCTACCGAAGAAGGAGGAAGAACGCCGTTCACTTTCGATCTATCTCGCCCCTAACTGATTACCGGCCACGGCCAGCTTATTGAAATTCGCTTAATTGTCTTAAGTTCCTCGCTGGTGTTGGACCATGGGACACTTGGGATCGTTGGGTGCCAGACTATCCGAAGTCTGTTATACCAGGCTTGACAAAAATGAAATCTGCAACCTATAATGCTTGCGTACATGCTACATTTTAATCACACCTATTGCATAGTCGATAAAAGACTTTTCTGCCACTTGTCTATCAATTAGATCAATAGATCTTTTTTCCACGAATAACTAACGAATAAAATTTGCCGATACTGGCATTGACGCAACTTACTCCTATTCTGATAACTACACAAAGAGATTGGCACAACCCTACGTTTGCTATTTTAAAATTTTTCTTTTACGTTAAATTTTGATTTCCTCTGTATATGCTAGCATACATTCAATGTCGTTCGTTGGAAATAAAGGAAACAAAAAAATAACGTGTCTTGTAAGTGCTTGCAATAATAATATTCGATTTATTTCTATTTTTGTACTTGTGGTTTCATCGTAACTATATTTAATATTAATATTACGAATAATATGTACTATTAATACCATAATAAATATTATCATTGTTATTATTACTATATCATTATTATTATCTTATTTTTTTCGTTTTCCTTGTACAATTAGACACGTGACGTTTATCGTTAATCGAAAGAAAAGCAAAATGTTTGGGGAAGATTGCTTAGAACAATTTGAAACTTTAATAATGACCAAATACGAGAAGAAAAATGAGAGGAAGAGGATGTTCTGTCGTCAGATTTGTGTGTCGTCTTGTTTCTCCTTGTTACAATTTTCTTTTTTTAATATCGATGAATGAATACATGACGGCAAAGTGATACAATCACACTGAAAAATTACAGTAAGAATCAACCTTGTACCATAGTAGTGTAATAAATATAATAAAACTGTACGATATATTTCTATGATAAATTTTCTATAGAGATTAGGATTTTCTTTCGCGTTTTTCTGAATTATTATACGCCGACAAGAAATGTTGGGAGGATGAAGGAGGATGTTAAACCAATCAATAAACGGAAGAAATCGGTAACAAACAAAACGTGAGACAACATAAGAAATCTGGATAGTTAGTAATAATTATTTCTCTTTGACCTTAGTTTATTTTGTTGTTTTGTTCTTTACTCTTTTACATCTTTTTTGGGCTTTGTAATAACAAATTTTTGTATAATTTAATTTTATTTGAAGTGTTATTTAAGTATACCAGTAAACATAGTTTAGTATTTGAACTGTAAATATGAACAATATAATTATATACATATGTTAAAAAAGATTTAATTTTCAAAATAAGTGAAATAAAACTAACAAAGAAAATTTTAGTGATTTTTTTTATTTAAATTATCTCTTTAGTAATATACCGCGTGAGGCAATAATAAATCAATTAAATTTCAAGAAATTATACGCAGTTGGTGCATTCAACCGTGAAGCTCCCGCTTAACTGAGCGGGTTACTAAGGCGGCACCCTTCTCTGTTAACGGACTTGTTATTTTGTATTTCTATGGCTTCCCCGATGAGTTTTTCCGTAGTTCATGCTGGTGGTTATTACTTTTACCTTTTTGAAGTCCGTTCTATGGCCAGTCTCGTGTAATCTTGCGTCCTCTTCGTGTTCCTTTATTTATGAATTGACTTTGCGGTCCCAAAACATACTTGTATGTCCTATTTCCTCAGGATTCGTCCTACGCTTTACGTATGGCAAACACGGCATCCCTTTCTGTGGTTCTGTAGTCGTCTTTAGAGGCATCTTCTTTGCTTTCTCCAGATGTATCTTCTCGTTTGCTAGATGTAGCTCATCACTGATGGTTTCGGCTCTGTATATAGTAAGATTTACTGTCAATCCAGCAGCATCTACCGACCTCATGTCAATGCGGTCTGTGCGAGGTCGGATAAACAGGAAGAGCTATCGCGGTAAGAATAAAGGAACACGAAAAGATGCAAGATTTAAAAGAATCGAGCAGTCAGCGGTGGCAGAACATATACACGAGACTAGATATAAAATAGACTGGTCCCCACTAAGAACTACGGAAAAAGATTCACCAGGGAAGCCATAGAAATAGAAAAGAACAAGACCGTCAACAGAGAAGAAGGGTACCACCTTACCTACTTAGGGGAGCAGAAACTTCACGGTTGAATGCACCGATGGCGGATATAAGAAGTATGTCCAACAACGGAGAATCTGTTCAGTTATCCTGAAGATAGCAGCATGAACGGCGAAACGTCGAGCGAAAGTTTTGACACACGGCGAAAAAGTTTATAGCAGTACAAGTTGTATCGGTCGTGAAAGCCTACGCAGTGTTACGAGTAGCACGAGTGTTTTCGGATATGGGGAGGACGCGTGGTTTAAAATACGGGGGACAACCTTGAATTGGACAGTTGCAAATATTAAGAAACAAAACGGAATTCTGTGATATATCTTCATTTCGTTCGTTCATTATACGGTAACAATCAGAAAATCAAATTGCTCCATCCTTTCAATCTTCCAATCAATTTCATTGCCGTACACTATCTAAGAAGGCCTCGATTTCTTCAACTCTGCAAAGATTTTCGTTACAGTATAGAAATAAATAAAATAGCGAGAGTTACGTTCTGGGCAGATTCGGAGTTATATTTTCAAGGCCTTTGTCAGTCATCGCGTAGACGTTCTCTATTCTAATACCTCCTGTGTGTCTGAAGCGCGTCAAGACGGGTTCTACAAAGAATTCGGACTTTTCTGGATTGTCCAGAGCATCGTCTAGGAGCTGATCGATGGACAAAGCAGTATTAGGGAATTGTTCCGCAACATTTTGAGTTGGGCAAGATAGGGGAGATGGTTAAATTTTCAAGACTATTTACTTCCAACAAATGTTATAGCTTTCCAGGAGTCCCTACATGTTTTCTGAGAAAAGATTTCGCAGAAACTGTAGCTTCCAGCATGATATCATTTTGATTTTCTTTCATTGTTTTTGATATTTGGCTAAATTCGCATTCCCAACTGCAAATTACGGAGATATATTGAAGATTTTGTGAGATATCTTACTTGATCGATAAAGTAACATCCAGGCCCGATCGTGAATACCATCCCTTTCTCCAGCGGTCCCTCGAAGCGAACATGATGATTCGGCATTCTATAGAACTGTAGCTTCGCGCCGACGTCTTGGACGTCCAATCCCAACAGATGGCCGAGACCGTGCGGCTGAAAAACCATCCCAATGTCTGCGTCCATTATCTCCTCAATCTCGCCCTGCAGAAGGCCGCCGGCTTTCAAACCTTCGAGCATGACGTGCAAACTCAACAAGTATACGTCGTACCAGAGCACACCCGGCTTGCAGGCTTTCTCCGCCACCGTGGAAGCTTTCAGGACGACGTTGTAGATCATCTTCTGATCTTCGGTGAACTTGCCGTTGGCGGGGAAGCTGCTGGTTAGGTCAGAGGCGTAGCCGAAGTAGTCGCCGCCCATCTTGTAGCAGCTGAAAGACAGATTTCACCAAACTTCTCTTTTCAAAGATAAACATCAAGTTTAAGAGATGAAGATTTGACACGTAGGAAAATACATTAATTAATCCATCGAAATTCCCCAGAACATGTTTTTTTTTACTTTTTTTCTGTTTCTATTGGCGATAGTTGAAAAGCTTGATTTGTGGGAAACCAAATCATTTCGAAACACTAAATGTAGAGAGTGAATCAACCATATTTAGCAAAGCCTCGTTTCATCTTTGTGCGAGTAATTAATGAATTCACCAACCCATTCACGCATTATTCACGTCTCTTATAGTAATAAGCAAATAGTAGTAAACAAACCACATATCGCCATCCTTAATCTGACCATCGTTTGAAGCATCACCATATTGCATAATCGAAGCATGGTGACCCCTCGCGCAAGAACTAATATAAGCCGCGTGTCTGCAGCCACCAAAAGAATAGATGTAAAACAGAAATTGGGCTTCGCTTTGGTATTCGTAGGTACCGGGTTTGCTCATCGCCATCACGCTCTTATGGGCTTCCGTTGTGATCTTCGAAACGTAACGCAGCAATTCCAACTCGTACTCGGTCTTGAGAACCCTCCTAAAAACGTTGATTTTCGAGAAAGAACGTGGATTCTCGAGGATATTGATGGACTTACAGCTCGATTATGGTCGGATATAGTATCTCTCGTTCGACTTCGAAGCTGAAAGATCGAAGTAGAAAATTGGTAGATTTATTTAGAAGACTTACTTTTCGATTCCAGGAAAGTTCGCCTCAAGCACAGACTTCGTGGTAGATTCGTTTGCTCCACACTGGAATTAAAAGAAAAATGGATGGTGTATGGTGGCAAGAAGACGAGTTCCCATTTTTTTTTTAAATAAATACTTACCAATGTTAGTAATAATGGTGGTGCCTTCTCTTCCAGGAATTGCTCCAACTGTAAAATGAAAAAGTTCAGTATATATATGTGAAAACTACACATTTTGTATGATAAGCCGACTTTTAAGGAAGCCGAATTTTGGATTCTAGTACTTCCAAAAGATAAGCTTCGAAGTCGAAGGTCGAATTTCTACAAACGGAAAAGTGTAAAAGATGTAACAAGCAAAGTTAAAAAATAAAAATCGAAAAGATTAGAGAGGACGATTAAGAATCAGCAGCTGAAATAATCAGTCGTTTAATAGGAATAGAAGCTATATGGGATATAACAGTTATATATACGTATGGAAGCATTGGTACCTGATCAACGTACAGCACTTCATCCACAAGATATTTTTCCTTGAAGTAATCGGCGCTAAAAATGGCACCATTCCATATTCCGTACGAAGGCTTGAGCTTGGGCATAAACAAAGTGGTTCTTGCGTTAACGAGCTCGATGGTTCCGTAGAACTCGGGTTCAACGACGCCGAAGCACCAGCGGAAATTGGACTCCTGGAGGATTCAAATCGTTAAAAGTACAAACGAAACTAAGAGACTTGATTTTAAGGCGGAGACCTGTTCAAATACGTACGCCTTTTCCGTGTCGTACTTGTTAATCACACTGCCCGCCTGAAGTACTATTATCGCATTGTCCAAATTCGCTTTTGACAATTTTTTGACTAGACGTCGCCTGTTCAAGGCGTAGAGCTCCTGGGGCACTTCGTAGGTGTTGTTCCCCATCCAAAGTTTCCCTCTAGAATGGACGCTACTGTTTAAATGGGTTTCGCAGGTTTTTCCCCTTTGTTGGTTGGAAGTGACTAGTCCGAAATGATTTTGCATGATCGACAAATCAAAGTGCGCGAAATAGTTGAGGTCACAGGCATATCGCAAGGCGCAGTGTTTTCAATTTTGCACGAAAAATTGAGTGTGAAAAAAAATCCGATGGGTGCCCCATTTACTCTCAGTGAAGAATAACCGCAATCGTGTGGTCGACTCTGAGACTGTTTTGGCACCTTTTTGCTGCAACCTTAACGAGTTTCTCCCGTCGATACATGACTGAGAACGAAAGATGGATACACTATTATACTCCAGAGACAAAGGAACAGTCAAAACAGTGGGTTTTTGAAGGCGAACGAGTTCCGAAGTAGGCGACGAGTGTTTTGGCATGTACGCGGAATCATCTACACCAATTACTTGGAAAAAGAACAAATAATAACTACAAAAAGTCCTTATTTGAAAAGATGGCCAAAATTATGGAATTAAAGTTCGAATTAGTACAACAACCACCGTATTCACCGGATTTGACTTCTTTTTATTTCCAAATTTGAAAAAATGGCTCTGGGGACAATGGTTTACGTCGAACCGAAGGAAGTCATTGACCAAGCAGATGCCTACTTCGAGGACCTTCCGAAATCCTACTTTTGGTGGGCTTAAAAAAGCTGGAGAAACACTCGGAAGAGTATATAAATTTTTTCTGAGGACTTTTTGAACGATCTTCGTCTCTCGCCTAGGATATATAAATAGAACTGGGGATAACATTATTTGTATCCATCGTTCCCAGCAAATTCTGTGAATCGAAGGGGGACAAGATGAATTCGCTGCACTTCTGTGATAAGTCTACTTAGGTAGAAGATGAAGATGATTTTCAAGGATTTTCAAAATATTCAATATTCAGTATAGGGAGAAACATTTTGCTTACCCTGGGGAAAGTTTCATCCTCCGCGTTAAACCCAATCAAAAGCAAAACTGTATACACTGCTAGTAAGGCCCCTAAATTTCAAACAACTTCAATCAAGTCAAGAAATCACACAAAGTGGACACACGTAACGCCTTTAGGGCAATTTCGCGGACCAACTGGACAATTTAACTACCGCTAAGAAATATAAATCAATCTACAAATGACAGAAAAGAACTTTCATGGTTATCGTGCATGTCAAAAAGTGCTGAAAGTGACAACGAATTTAGATCAGCAGGGAATTATTTTCTATTATTTTGCTGCTTTCTCTAATCAGGGAATTACTGTTAGGCATACAGGAAAATAAGAATTTCATGTTTGGGCAAGGGAAATCGTTGGCCCTTTCAGAACACTTTGATTTTTAAGAGTTTTGACCTTGTTTTCAAAGGTATATTTAAAAAAGGAAATATTTCAAGGATTTAAAAAAATAACATTTTTTAATGATTTTGCCCTGTTTTTAGGTACCTTTTTAAAAAAGGTCAAAATTTTAAGGATTCTGCCGTTTTTAAGAAATATAACATTCGATTTCGGCAAAAAAATTCACCTTCGGAAAAACAGTGTCACAACTGTATAAAGTCTAATGAAGTCAGTCCAGAGACGATGTTAAAGCTGGTTTGTCTAAAAAATTTTCGGTTGTTCCAAAATAATTCGAAATGTAGTGGCGTTTTCTCCACACAGATACGTAGTTCTGAAGCAGGAGAAAAGCAACGATCAAATTTCAGGATTGTTACTGTGCACTGACTGGGGATTATTCGTTCCGGAGGGATTTATAGAGGACTTGTTACGGGTCAATGCAGCGGAAAAGTTACGAGTCAATCTGAGAACTTTTATGATTTCCATCGATTCACGGTCTTTTCCACTATAATAGTGAGGATTCCAGACCAATCGGCCAATCTAATTGCTTGATACAAATTCAAAATATCGGCTTTTTCGAATACATTTTTTTGGAAAATTTGCATGAGTATCTCTGTGAATCAAAGCTGGCATAAAATTAATAAGAAAAAATTGTAGCTAGATGGGTAAGAAATGGTTGCGAGGAATCTTGTCGAGAGGTGTTCTCGCATTCTTAAAGTTTCTTTTCCTTACTGTTGGAATGCGAACTAAAACGGAGATCATGGAAGCAAGTTAAATAGGTTTATAACCGCGGATCGTGGATATAAAAAAATCGAGTGTTGTATAAGTACTAATACCCCTGCCTGTACACGCTCGTCACTTAAAACGATGTGATAGGGAACATTACGGTTATCAAGGACGCGTAGTTCCGTTTCCTAATAGCAGAGCATATCTATGCATCGCTGTACCATTTCTCAATATCATCGAAACCATAGGCGCCGGCAGAAAAAATACCCAGAAGGTGCAGCCTAAAATTTTTCGTTGTTCGTCGTGACGAACTATATAAGGAAGGTTCCCAAAGACATTTCATAGAATCAGAGTCTGTATGTAGAAAGACGATTTGGTCTTGGCTACATAGAGAAATGGAGGTTGACTGAGGGTCAACTACAAATTAAAGAACTAACAGGAAATGAAGATACTAAATTTTCTATTAACCTAATTGGACGCGGCGAAAAAGATATCAGGACCAATACTAGATTGGTAACTGGACACCGCCTCCTGAAAAAGTATCTATGTAACATAGCTCGAGTAAGCGAACCTGGGCGTAGAAGGGATTCAGGCAAAAACACTTCTGGAAGGATCCAGTGGAACCTTCGGAAGCATTGCTTGAGTGGAAATGAGAGTCCCATTGCGGATGGTGCGAAGAGCATGCAACCAATGAAGGCCTGGACTATTGGTAGCCACTTAAAAGTACGAATGAATGAATGAAAATAATGATTTAGCAAGGAAGTTTCTCTCTTCAGTCAATATTTATGGCTTATGGAACAGATCGATTCTGGTTTCTTAATTTCACAGGGATGCCACAGAAGATCGAAAAGAAACAATTATTTCTTCAATCTTCTTGAACTCAGCATGGTTCAGTTTTCAGCAGAGGCAGAATAAGCAAGAGCAAGAAAGATAACGTAATGGAAAGATGTTCACATTGTAATTGCTACGAATATTCCCAATAAATAATTATAATTTTTTAAACAAAGATTTTTCATTTCAATAGCTGTAGGTATCATGTTGATCCCAGGATTCCTAAATGCTGCAATTCACTGTCGACGCCCATGCTCGAAACATTATTTTTCAGCGTCAGTTGACATTATACAAGGGTCCCGTTCCCCTTGCTGTACTCAATTCTTTTGACGCGCATTGATAGGAGGGGGAGACTCCGCGAATTGGATGGTCACACCTACGAGACCTACAGGTTTCAAAGCTGATTGTAAGCGTAGTAACGCTTTTTCACATTTTTTTAGAGTAAAATATGGCTCATGAAGGTATTCTGATCGTTTTAAAGCTGATTTTGCGGATTTATTGCGCTATGACCAATAGGCTGTTTCGCATGAAAGGTAAATTTAGGTATTTGCCTGTAATAGTACATGTGTGTTGTGCGAAAATTATTATTGATCCATGGTTGGGCCGGCTATCAGTCATCCTGGCGTACAGTTTACGCTCGGCCACAGCCGTCCTTGCGTACGGTAATATTGCAGTCTGTCGTCGAAGTCGATTGATCGTTCCACTAGATACAGCTCCTGACAAAACACTCTAATTCTTTTCTTTATTTTATCAAATTTAGTTATTTGATATTTAGAAATCATTTAAGGAAATGTCCTATTGATGAAGTGATTGTAGATGTAAGAGGGGAATTTACGAAACAAAGTAATTTTAGTTGAAACCATTTTAAGACCTTTTTTTTGCTGTTATTTTCGAACTCAAAATTAATCGTAGTATGCCTTGAAAATTTGAACGGACTTTTGTTATTTTGTCTGCCGAAGTAGGCATCTTGATCCACTCTGAATTAGTCTAAGATAGACGTTTTACAAGGGCGCTTCCATTACGAATGGATCACACTGTACATAAACAATAACGTTAGCTATAAAAGACATACGTGAGCAATAGAATAAGAGAAAGAACGTTGAAGGAGAGCTGCACGAAAACGAGGAATAGTAATAAAATTTTCACGGCGGATATTGATGTTGTGGACATCCGTACGATAATTTATTTTACTGTATAAATAAGGAGGCGATTTCTTCTCTATTATAGACCGGAACAAACAAGCGTGGTGCAAAAAACATTCACGCTCCATATTCAGCCACCTCACGTCACCCAGCTAATGCGATATGTGATGATGTCTGCGAATACCAAATAATCGTTGCGGCGACACGTACTCAGACAAGTTCTTAAGAAATTAAAAATTATTCGGTGCATTTGTGAAATTATTTATGAAAAATAAGATCGAGTAAATGACAACCATGATAAGCCAAAGACCAACTCTACTTTGAGCGTCTTGCATAATTCTTCGGAAAATTGTAGCAGGAATTTGCGGTATTTCTTCGCGAATCTCTTCCTTTAAGTCTTCTAACGTTAGAAGAATAAAAGGACTCCTCAATATCACCATTTTGTGGGAGCACCCTCACAGCGAAAATGTCTTTATGAAGAACGACCGTTTCACGCGTTGTGTGGCATGTAGCCTCATCCTGCTGGAAGCAGAAGTTTTCTACGCAAGCTTCTTCCAACTGTGGTTGGAGAAATTCACGTACCATTGTTCGATACCGTTCTCCATTCACAGTAACTGCGTTGCCTCTGGAATCTTCAAAAAAGAAAGGTCCAACGATTCGTTCGGAGAGTATTACGCATTAAACAACGAGTTTTTAATCAAACTGCACGTTCTCTTGAATACGACGAGTTTTCTGCTTCCCCGAAACGCTCATTTTACTTGTTAACAAGACCAGAAAATTAAAAATTTGCTTCGTCGTTCATTATCAAATTTTAGCTTCTGCTTCCGCTAAGTTTGTAACTATTTGTGCGTACTGCAAACGTCTTTGACTATCAATTGGCCATAGTTTGAACATAATTTGAATTTTGTAGCAAGTCTAAGTGCAAAAGTCCGCTCAGACGACTCTAATTGCGTCGTACGTCCTCCCGTGGAAGGTTTTGCTTCGGCCTTGGTTGTCATCACGAACAGGTTTTTTTTCATTAGAACGATCAGAACGAAGTCTTCCAGTATGTTGTACATCACGTACTGTGCCATTGTGAATTGTCGAATTGTTTCTGCGTATGGAACTCTTTGGGCTGGCAAAGATTTCTATCAGGGCAGTCTAAAAAATGAAAAGGGACCACAAGCGTTTCCCTGGGCTACTCCTCTCGCTAGAAATCTCTCAGGTATCTATTCTCGCACACATTAACTCCGATAAGGAAGGTATAAGGCAAAGAAACGTATGCTTAACTATTTAAACCCCATATAATATAACACCTCCAACAAAACATCGTGATTTAGTTGAGTTTAAGCTATCAAAAGTCTTAGAGTTGATTAAAACTAAAAGAGAAATTTCCCCCCTATCGGTAGCAGCAATATTATCGTCGGCAACGTTGTGGGGAACAGTAACGCAAAGGCAACAAATTATATTTGGGGAGATAAGTACATCGAGAATCTGCTCCAAAAGCTTTGACACTATTGCTAACAAATTAACAGGGCGTACATCGTTGATTGTAACTGGACTGTTTACTTTAGGTATAGGAACAACAATTACCCTTTTCAACCTTTGCAAGAGCATGCCATAAGCCAGGCAAAAGTTAAAGATCACAACTAGGACCTTCTGGGTTGTCCAATTCTATACGAGCAAGAATTATGCTTTACCAATGCAACTAAAATAAGGTGTTTTGGAAAATCTAAACTTCCCCCATCTTCTTCTCCAAGAAGTTAAAATATCACCATATCATCGATTTGGCCATAAGTAAAAAGCTCGCTTGGGGTAATAATATCTACGTTCATAATCTACTAAATTAGACGTAGGTACGTAAAGTTTGAAGTGTAATTTTATATCGCCTGTAAGAACATCACAATGTTGAAATTGAAATTCGAACGTGAAGCGGTCTCCTAAAAATAGAAACGAATTATATACCTCCGTCTCGATGACGTCCTCTCTTTCTCTCTCTCTCTAATGTTACTCTTCATTTCCTCTCATTACCACTATCTAAACGTTGATGTCTGGATCGTGCAGACGCACTTCAAGACTCTCGATTTCGATCGCATACATCGACATTCTAATAATGCCGTGTCGTGAGTAAAATGTATTTTCGTTATGTAAATAGATGTTCTAAGAATTTATTTGAAAAATGGGCGCAGTGAAAGAATCACAAAGTTATATTTCAGTTTGGAGGACGGAAGTACAAAACAACGCAATGCTTGCAAATTCTGAGTGAAAATCAATTCTGTACAAGTGACTCTCGCAAAATGGGTCTAGAGCCAATGCCAATAACAAAAACTGGATCAAGAAATTACTCAAACTGTTTAGCCATGTCAAAGATTGCATTTTATACAATAGGCTCATTAGGCATGATCTCTATGTCGGGAAGCCTTATAGGCCGTCAACTAGTTTACTGCCTTGGTATGTTAGAACGTTGCGCTAATAACGGCAGATGTTCTCTAACTTCTGCCAGTTTGAAGGTAGTGATTTTAGCTGCTACTCCATTCATATTAGCTCTGTAGGAAGCTTACAATGGCGTGTCACACATGGTTAGTACTGGCAAATGGCCAGTTTTGGGACAAAATCCCGAAAATTGGGTCGCTGAATCGATTAAAGTTGTATTAAAAGCTGTGATACTTCATTTAGATAAAGAAATCATGGAAAAGCACAATTTGAAAAGAGCTGGGTTTTTGAGAAAAATGAATAAATTAATTTACTCTTTTGCTTTAAAAAGTAAAAACTCACTTCATTGATTGGATTAACGGAACTAGTACTGAATCACAATCTAGTTTTATGTGCGATCGAGACTGCCGCATTAATCGATTCTTGCGGAACTGATGCCTGCAGATCACGTATTTTCCGCAGTTGTGATTTTCTTCCACAATCGCAAAAAATTTTAGGTTGGGTACGGGTTTTGAACTAACGAGGGTATCGGTACCCGACGCCACGGCTAAGTTGAGATTGAACCAATCACTGTTCTTATTAAGAAAGTGTTTTTTGATGTAACGAACCTCCTTCATTTTTTTGATTTAAATGTCCCAGAAACTATTTCTTTATTCCACAAATCTGCTTCGCTCACTTCGAAATCAGTCCTTAACTGTGACTGAATCTGGCCGTTTCTGGGTCTGCAACTTATTAAGTTTGTTTGATATTAATTTGAAACCAGCCAGGGCGCGTAGGTCGACATAGCTAAAATTCAAAAAGTCCAAAACCTAAATTAAATTAAATTTCATTGATTATTCTGCCAGAGTAACTTTGAAAAAAAACTAAAACTGGAGTTGATTAATTATTTATGTATTTTTTGAATTAAAGAAATGATATAGAAACAATTTTCTTTGCTCGTATTGAAAAACATTAGGCAGGCTTTCTTGAATCAACAAATGTAGTCATACCATGGTTCATGAAGGGGCCCGTTAAGAAAATGAAACTTCTCGTGTCAATAAAAATTCTTTATGTTACATAATCATCTGAGAAAATGTAGGAGAAACTTAGGACGACAATCTAGGAATATTCCATTAAGAAAGAGCGATATAGATAGGAAGATTTTATCAACATCAAATATGAGTGTGCTAATGAGGTTAACTTATGCGGCTTTCATTGCACGAAGGTCTTGTAAAAATGTTAAGACATGATCTTCAAAGAGGGAGGCTAAGTTTCAAGGCTATATATATAGTTAATGAGGTGAAAACTAAATGATTCTGAGGTTTTATTGAGTATTAAAGAAACATCGTAATCTCGCAAAAATCTGAAATTATTTGGACCATTGGAAGCAGGAAATAGGTAAAACGGTAGCAAACATAGCAATCACAACCGACTTATACGATTTCTACCGAAATACTAACATCAATTGACGATGAGCGACTGATAAACAACAAATCAGCATCCAACAAGCACAATTACATTACCAGAGCATTTTTGACAAGTAATGCCATCTCCATGTCGAAGCCTGGAACTTTGAGGCCATCCTTGTATTCTAAAGGAAATGAAAAGGATTATTCTACAATCGTACGAGTAAAAACCCGCTGCAACGATGTAAAGCGATCCCTCATTTATGGCCGGTAGTGTAAGCGAGTACCTACACTCTATACGTCCATCTATACGCGATTTTCCAATTCCCGTACGTCGCGATTTTATCAAGAGAAAAGGAGAGAGGAGTACAGAAAGTAGGGAGAGCCCAAACGCTCGTTTAACCAGGGTTCCGTTATGATCGGCGAACATGCGTTGTGTAGGAGTCGACGACGCTTGCGCTTTGGACATCTCGGCGCCGGACATCGAACAGCAGGCAACGACTATGCGCTGCACGGCAACCTAGCGCCGCAGAACGAACAACGGCCCCCTCGAAAAACGCGCAAAACCAGAGAGTAGAATCCGTATAATAATAATCTTTCCTTATCGTACGCGGCGACGTATCGGATAGAGTTGATTTCTCCGGGAAAGGTTCCGCGCAGATTTCGCGAAAAGATAAAAGGAAATTCGCGTCCTACCAACCCCCTTATAGTTTCGGGAAAGGGAAGCGCTTCGTTCGAATCCTGTGCGAGAGATTTCCAAGGATGCAGCAGTGTTTTGTTCGCCGGAATTTTGGCTCGGATCTCGTTATGTGCGAAAGGGGATTCTCCCTGTAAGATCGGCGCGTAAAGACCAGCTTCTTGTATCGAGGGATCGCGAAAAATCCCTACGCAGCGGTGCTATAGCAGATAGGCCGCTGTACTCAGCTCAGAATAAATAACATTTCCTTTTCCGACCGTTCAAATTAAAACCGACGCGACGTTTTGTACGGAGGGAACTTGCAAAGCGTGCAAGATGGGTTGCACCTCATCGGCAGAGGAAAGGGCCGCGCTGGCGAGGAGTAAGCAGATTGAGAAGAATCTCAAAGAGGACGGGATACAAGCGGCCAAGGATATCAAGCTTCTCCTGCTTGGTAAGTCTTTGAAAAAAAGCATTTTTATCATTATAAAAAAAAATGAAAAGAAAACGGCATTATAGCCGTTGAATGTATATGGAGAAAAGGGGTTGTCAATAAGCTGGGTGCGGACCGTCGATCGTCACGCCATCTATGTTCGACGAACCCCCTTTTCCGGTTCGATGGTGGGCTCAACCCTTAATATTGAATTTAGAAACGCAATTCCCAAAGAATATGGTATCAAAAATATAAAAAAAACATACTTATTTAATCCCAGATATAAACGGACCATCCCCTATCTTTACTCCCTCGAAAAAAACAAAGAGGAAGCGATAAAACAAAAAAAGGGAATCCATCTCTTGCAGATATTGACTGAATAACGTCTACTTGTTGCTAATGCAACTCCAATCTAAAAATAACGAAAGACTCGTAAAGAAAATGTTATTTCCTAATTCTTCCTCGTTTTCTAAAGTAAACGGAAAATTGATTTACCCAAAATAATAATAGTCTCCTCGCGAAAAGATATTTCAATATTGTAAAATTGAAAGGAGAAGGTGTGGTTTTTTCTTTGATGTTAACAAGATTTTTTCTAGTGCTAATCAATTTCGACTTCTTCAGTGCAAATCACGGAACTCCTTTTCGTTTCGTTCTCATATTATGAGGTATTCTTTTTTCTAATTTCATAATGTTTCAGCACCACAAAGGAAAATTAAATCAATATTTTCGGGATTTAAATAAACGGCTTATTTTGAGCTTTTCTCTTCGGCGTACGATGTTTTTACTGCAAACGATTTGGGACGATAAGATAAGGAAAACGTTCTCGATGAAATGTTTGCATTGCTTGGTTAGTTTTAATCTGCGTTAGGATATTTATTTGTGTTTACAGAGAATAAGGAATGGAAATCACACTATAATATTTTTTTGGTTTTTTGAAATCTCTTGTGAGGTCTTCAATTTTTCAATTTAGAATTTTTCTTATCTTTGGTGATTTGTGTGGGCGTAGCGATATGAAATTCCTTCCCAAATAATTATTTGCCACTATCATGTTATTTGTGCATAGTCCAACAATATTGTGTATTAAAAACGCTGGATCAACCTCTACAAAAGAAATTTTTAAATGTGCATCTTTCCGAGCTGCTGTATATATATGTTTATCCAGTTTCTGTGCTGCATTTTCATAAGTTCTTTAGAAATACATCTTCCTCATGTGGAACCCTTTCCTTTACGCGGCATTGGAACAAGATATGAAGGTAAACTTGTCTTTACTTCGTTTGGAAACATTCTCCAAAATAATCGATTCTTGTCAGCATTGAAGACCTGATGGGATGTTAAATCCGTTTCCGTAATTTTTATTTAAAATCTTTGCTGGAACCGGTTTATCAGTAAATTATATTTCAGCAGCGATTGAGATTGATCCTTAAGTTTTCCTGAAGAACATCTGTTCGAGTTATTTGAAGTTACTTAGCTTTTTGTAGAAACCATGTAAAGTCCGGAGTTTCGTAATTTTGATTTTGACACGAATTGGGAGCTTTTTTGTTTTTGTGACCTTTATTGTAGATATTCGATTGAGAAATTCTGTTACATGTTTTCTGATGATATAAACGAAAAGGTATGTTCGTTAACTTAGCTTTGTTAAAGCAATGAAAAGAAATTATTGTATCAATTAATAAATTTATTACAACAATTAACTACGTTTATCAAATTGGAACCTGTTTATCAATATAATAAATACCCGCTTATTAACTCACTTTGTGAGAATCGAAACAAATTAAAGGAAACATTAACATTATTTATTAACATTAAACATTAAGGATTTTTATTAGACATTGTTACATTAATTATTAATTATAGATTTTATTAAATTTTATTAAAAATAAATAAATTATAGATAGTGTTGAAATATAATAATGCTTAAATGAACGTTCACAAAAATATTTAAGATTGCCTCTGGAAGCTACTCTGTGAAATTCCACCGCAGCACTTTTTCTTTCTTCTGGAATTTTCGGAAGATCTGTGATCTTGTTCGAGTGGGCCGTGAACTCCAAGTTCTCTAAATGAAGAATATTTCTTTCCAAATGTATCTTTGAACAATTGAATTCATATTTAATGCGTGTTTTTGTAGAATTTTCCTCTATGTAAGATCAACATTCTTCCTTTGAAACTTTTTTTTTAACTAAAACGCTAAGTCTTCCATAAGCGTTTTGAAATTAATTGTTTGCTTGTTTATTTCACTTGCATTTTCGTAGTTTGGAAGTTTTCTTCTTACAATTTTCTTCGAAGAGCCAGTTATCAACCGTTGCTAGATATCGAAGGTTTATCGTACTTACAACGAAATATTTCTATTAATAACAACGCCTATTATCGGCGTTTTCCCCCGTTCTTTTTTATTGGTTCCTAAAATATCTTTTCATAAGAGCAGATCATTACTTGAAAGGTGTAACATTATTTACCCGGTCAAAAAAGTACACAAAATGAACGCTGCCTTATCGCCATTTATAGAATTCTGCGTTTGTTTGATGTCCAACGGAAATTAAATCTACCTTCAATAATATTCCTCTCGCGTGTGTGTACAAAATTGACACGTAGAAGCGTCCACACAAACGACACTGAAATATATAGCTTTATACGAAAATTTAGGGACATTTCTACCATAAAATCTATATTATTGTAGGCAGAAATAAAATGTCGATTTTCTATGGAAGAAACTAAAGAAACAGGAATTAAATTAAATAAGAAATTAACTTATATTACAACTAAGTGATTGTATACACAGTGTGTTCCCTGATGGACCTAATCATACTTATAAACTTACTTATTTCGCATTTTTTAAACAAAGTTTTGCTTCATCTAGCAAGTCCTAGCGATTAGCAAAATTTCGAAATAATACACATGATGGTTGGAAAAATGATTGATTTAATGTCAACAAATGCCCCTCGAAATGTTGGTAGTGGCCAATGACTTACTAGATGGAGCAAAACTTTTGTAGAGAATGAATATTCTTTCTAAAATCCGAAATAAGGAGGTTTATAAGTATAATTAGGTCTATCCGGAGACACACTGTATTTATATTCAAAAATAAACACGATCATCATCAAAATTTCGCAAATAACTTAAATAAATCGGCAGCTTAATTACCAATAAGTTATTACCTCATCGTTTAGCGCTGGGTCCGCGTGAATAAATTTGCATATTACCCATAAAAAAGCTATTACATATACAATAAAAAATGTAAATTAGCATAAAAAAGCCATGCAATAAATAAGATTGTCCGTGATGATCCATGTCGATAAAAACTAGGGCAAATCTACCAAGTGAAAATTTGAGAAATCTGGGGGTGGTAGATTATAATTTACTAACAAATAAGAGCGACATTTGGCAATGATACAGTGAATATTTTTTTTTTCGAGGTGTGTTTTTTAAGTCAGTACCGTGTTGAAATTCGGCTGTTGTTGTGTTTACGTGTACAAGGATATAAATGCCTCCGCCAATTAAGAATCCCGTCGTAAAAGCGCCTGAAATTCATCGTCAGATCAGCGAGGTGCACGAAAGAAAAACATTATTACTGATGGAGTAGTAGGAAATGGGTTAGAGCTTTTAAAGATGGCGGCGTTAGTGTTCATGATGAGGAACGAAGTGGGCGACCGACGTTTTTGTCATTACTGAAGATTTGGTGCAGAAAGTTGACGAAAAAGTGAAAGAGAACAGACGGTTTACGATTTCGTCGTTATCTGACGAGTCTCCAGAAATATTCTTTATGAAATTGTGGCCGAGCGCATAAATTATCGAAAGTTGTGCTCACGCTGGGTACCAAAAATGTCGACAGAAGTGCACAAAACTAATCGTTCAACCAGTGCGTTGACTTTCCTAGAACGGTATAGTGAGGAAGGTGATGACTTTTAAGTCAAATTGTCACGGACGACGAAATATCACTCACGAGAGTTCAGGCAAACAATTTCACCCTGGAAAATCATGTGCACTGTGTTCTGGGACAGAAATATTGGTGCCAACCTCGCTTCAGCCGGTTCCTACCGATCAACTACAAACTACCCGCACGAGTCCGACCCTCAGAAGAATGGTCGCCGATAGCCCCTCCTTCTCCCGTGTTCCCCATGTTAGAGAAGTTCCCTTCTCAACCTTTGATGGGTAACGCTTGGTAACGATCTACTATCAGCTCGAAAGCGAAACTGACAGTGAAGTACAATTGGTCTGCCCGCAATTTAAGTCTATGCAACGGGGATGGCCGGGCCAAAGGCTTAACCAAATCATTCCTGCTGGGATGTTCGTTACTCAGATACCTGGACCACGACGGTTAGCTCCAGGCCTTAGGATCAAGGTAAAGAGCTCCTGGAATTAGGATGAATCCAAAGAATCTCCCAACCAGTCAGGATTGTGTGTTTTGGAACAGGAAGGAGGTGCTGCCTCGTGGTGACACAATGAATTCTACGAAGTATTGTGAGACCTTAAGGAAACTGCACCGTACAATACAAAATAAAACGCGTGGCATGCTGAGTAAGGAAATTGCTAGGCATTTCACTGGGAACAACTTGGTCACCTTCCATACAGTCCCGATCTAGCGCCCAGTGATTACTGGTCAGCGCCCCGCCAACGATGATGAGGTCAAAACGGTCGTGCTGCAGTGGTTGTTAAATCAGGAGTTCTATGAGGGTGGGACTCAAGAGATGGTTGTACGATTTGATGAATGCCTTAATATTTGTAGAAATTATGTAAAAAAGTAGATTAAGATATAGCCTTTCATGTAAAAATAAAATTGTGAAGAAAGGTCCACTTGTTTTTTTTTTATTGTTATTTGAAAACGATAGTAGTTAATTAATCATACTGTGAACCTTCTTCTTTTCTGCTGAGATTGTTTGGATTCTTTGGAAGTTCTAGTTTAGGTATTCATTCGAACTTCATAAGCATGTATATAGGTATCTATCAGTATTTTTTTCCTAAATTTATAAAAATTAGTTTCTGGACAAGAAAACCAGTTAGATTGGAAGGAATTATAAGGAAACAAATGTGTTGCGGATATCAAAAGTCGAATAAAAAGTAATTAGTGCATATGACGATTTCGAACCATTGTGAATTAATTTAAATCCTGAAGAACTCTTTTTCAAACAAATCTTTCGATATGTTATGTTGATACACTTGATACGAGGATTATTATACAACGAATTTGCCAATCCTTAGTATAACTCAGCTGGAGATAATTTTTAAAGTGATAAAGATTAAATCTTCAATATGATTTCAACCTTCAGCGGAATTATATTCTGCTCTTCTATGTATGAACGAGCTTCATTTGCAGGAATTGATATCACATCCTACACAAAGAATTTTTAAATTCTTCCTAAAGGAAATTATTAACATTAATTGGAGTATCGTCCTAATTTAACATTTAGTTTTACTTTCATGACCTTCACCGTTTAACTGAACGTTAATTGCCTCAAAAATGTGTTAATTGTGATCATTTATGGCTGTAATTCTCATGTTAATCTTTACTTCTTCGTTAAATCCTTTTTCTCGTAAATGCAGAAGATCTTTTCTAACACGATTATAGCATCTCGGATTGTTCCGAAAATAAATTTCTTTAGCCTATTATCCGGAGGTACCACCAATCAACAACAGTAACCCACGCTGTCTGTTTATAAAATTTAAAAATAGCGGTTGGAACATTAATATTTACCCTTGAAGTTGTAGCCTTTTTTATTACAGGATGTGCGATAATTTTTTTTATCGAAGATGTATACACGTACTATGAGTACCTGTAATCTTGCTTTCATGATGATAATAAATGCACAACAAGGGTACAATTGTTGCGTACGTTAATCGAACAAGTCTGCATTCGGTCAGAAAGATCTCTGTTTGGTATTTCGGGAAAATAATATTCTTTTATCAGCAGATAATTAATTTATTAATTCTACTTTCTTGGATTAAAGAATTAGCAAGGCTTGATGTTTCACCGCGAACTGCATCGATTGATATATGAAACATTATTCATTGGAAAATTCCGAAAACTTGCCAGTACACTAAAGCTGACATGTGCTATCGGACTAAAATATTTATAATATTCTTATACTTCCGGTTATACCGGAAATAGCTGTCAACGTTTTTATATTAAATGGAATTTTGAATTCCTAATTCAATATTAAATACGAGGGATGTTTCCAAAGTTCTGGGAATTTTTTTATTTTGTCAATTTTCATCAATATCACAACGAAGTTTTTCTACATAATCTCCAATTAACTGAATATATTTATCCCAACGATAAACTAATTTTTTAAGCCGTCCTCAAAGAACTTTTTCGGTGTATCCGCAGGCCACGTATTTATGACACGTTTTACGTCAGTTAAACACTCAAATCGAACGCCCCTTCGAAATTGGGAGCAGATAAAAATCGGTGGATGTCAGATCTGATGAGTAAGATGGACGTGGAAGCAATTCCCATCGTAAATCGTTCAAAGCATCCTTTGTCTTTCTTACGGTATGGGGTCTTGCATTATCTTGTTGCAATAATGGATGCTTATGCAACCTTCCACTCTCTTTCCACAAAAAAAAAATTATTGCTCTTTGAGATTTAACCGCGTCCTCCATCGTTACAAAAACAGTGCTACGAAAACGCGTCTATATCAGTCGAATACTTAGCTCACACCGAATTGTATTGCACTCGATAGCTGCATTCAATATCACTATTTCACCAATAGCATTGCCTTTAAGTTCTGCGTAATTTAATTAGAGCACAATTTCCAAAATAGATGAATAATTCCTCACTCAGATCATTTTTGATCACTTTGCTCTGATGTGATCCTCGGTTTCCTACTCTCGTCTCCTCAAGCACCCATCCAGTTTGTTATTGTGGTTGTGTTTTATATTCCTTCTATATTTTGATTGTTGTTACAGTAGCTTCTGATGATCTTTTATCACTTGTTACAAAAAATTACCCAAAAAATACATTTACTTTGCATTTAGGAAATTCAGAAAATGAAGATATTCCTGAAAGTTAGGTTCGGGAGCAATTAGGTCAGTTTGGTTCAGTTAGGTAATTGCCTGGAAAAATTTTGTAGGTCGATCACATTTTTGCTATTTTCGAGGTATCTCAACAAAGAAAGAATGACGTGACAATACTTCCTTTTTTAGCGTACACCTTACTATACACAAGAAAACTGATTATATGTCAAAAAACGTACGAGATGCAATTAAACTTTTTATTTACTATTTTATTTAAAGTTTAATTTATTATATGGGTATGCCGGTTTATTCTTATTTCTTTGAATATTTCCAGAATATTATGTATTTATCTAAAATGTTATATACACAAAACGTAACATCTTAAAATATAAAAATACATAAATGTACATCGAGAATAGCCATTGGTTTTGTGAAAAGGAGAAAGGGGGAAAAGAGAAAGAAAAAATAAACATTTTGAAAAACGAATAAAATAAAAATAAATGTACTACTAAATTAATTTGGTTAAAGCAACACAGAAGAGATCAGTGAGATTTACTATTTTATTTACAATTTGTGCTATTTTGTTTACCGATGTTTGGAATTTAAATATTTAATAATTTAACTCAATATGGCCACTCTTTGACTTATGCTACATTTCCTGTGCATTTTTAATATACGAATAGTTGTATATTGTTGCTTGTTTGAGTTTTCAGTTCTTATATTCCCTTCCTCTTGAATAAACGTAAACAAGCAACAATTATTTTATTAGGTTGGAAAAGTCGAAGAAAAGGTCAACATTTAGTCAACAAATTCTTTTATTCTTTTTGTGAAGAAAATTTTGACTTTTTCTTCGACTTTCCCAACTTAACTATTATCTCACATAGAACCCCCGTCCCAATTTTAGTGAATTTTGTGACAAATTCGTTGTGTGGCACCGAACTGCACTTAATAATCCAAACTCATTTCCCACGAATATTTCGATCGTTCAGTACACAAATAAGTGCTACACCTGTGTGACAAAAGTAAGGACCTAATTTCAATCGACACCATTTTATAATACGCCCGCTTCAATTTCTATGAAACTGAGTTTTGTCGAACCGCATTTTAACAGAGAGATGCCTATTTATATTAGCAGGCTAATTCACTAATTAACGAGACAAATTGCAGCAGCTCAAAAACGAGACGTCCTTGTGATAGTATCGGATTAGCTGTTTGAGAGCATTTTGTAAACATAATCTCTAAGGTACCCGATTAATGATGGCGCAGAGGATGTCAAAGCGAGAGAAATCCACAGAAGGAAGTGGAAAGTGTACGGAAGAAATTGTTCAAACCGTTTACAAATGGGGTGGGTGTGGACCCCTTAAACAGGTTCTACGTAGGAAGACATTTTCGATCCAATTAAGACGTTAAAGATTAGGTGTATAAGTGGCTTCGAGGTCAACGCAAAGAATTTTATACCAGAAATAGGTGTTGTTGGGGAGGGACAAAGTTTTATATTGGTTACATAAACTGTTTTTGAGCTACAGCAATTTGTCTTGTTAATTACTGAACTAAGAGCTCACAAATAAAGACTCTCACATACATCCTTATCAACCAACTTGTCTATCGCATATTCCCAGTTAATACTATACACTTGTTATTGAATAAAGTATCAGATATCAAATGTACAACTTTGTCACTCGATACCGTTCTTGCGTAAATCTATAACACATCTCAGCTACTTGGCGTCTCCTAAATGAATACCGACCGTTACTGTACGTATATCTTTAATTAATAAAATTCGAAGATAAATTCAGAAAAAAATGAGAAAGAGCCCGATATAAATAATAATAAATTAGTATTCTTTCTTCTTCTACGAAAAACTGTCATCTACATCTGGTGTTCGACAATCTTAAAGTCTCCAAAGAATTTGATATTCCCGATTCGGGAAACTAAAGACGATTAATTATAAAGAGGAAGTATCATCTTGGGCAGTCAAAGTCCGTCTATAAATTACGTCTAAGTAATCTTTCGGGTTATTTATTGGATTATTTTTAGAGTTTGTGATCTAGCACGTATGTTATAGGAAAGTTTATTTAGTAAATCCTGTTTCAAAAATTGAAAAAATAGCAGTATTAATAAATTTATTTTAACAAATTGCTAAACGTTACAATATTTACCTAAATTGTGACATCAGCAAGGATTTCCGATAATGCAGCTTCGTCACGTTTTGGCTGAATAATAGGTATCAAAAACAAGCGGCATGCTTTCGGAGCAAATTCAAATCACTGATTCACATACATAACGGGAAGATTTTTGCTCCATAGGCAAATAAACCTAAGGCATTTAGGTTTATTTGCCTTTCCAACAACTAGCACTTACAGCCTATGAATACCTGTCTTTACCTACTTTGCGACATGGTGCCGTTTTTTCGCTTCGCTATGTGAGAGCTTTGTTTCGAAGGACTGTCCATAATAGTTTATGGGTGTTGAATCCATCTGTACAACTTGCTTCATGGAAATCACTTGGCCTAATATCTCAACAGTATGTGCTACGTCCTTTGTTGTAAAAACCATGTAAAGAGTCCGGTTTCGGTATCGGACCAGCATGATTTACGCGATCACAATCATGGGAATTATATTTGATGTGAATGGCAACAATGTTCGTTTTTTCGTGAGAACTGAAACCACGTACAACAAAGGCGTTAATTCAATCGATTACTTTATTTGCACTTCTAAAACTGGACTTCTGACATGATGTATGTAAATTTAGATGGACACTGGTATTATTAAAAGATATCAGTTTGCTGACTTTCTGTTTTACATTTTACCAATAAACGAGGAATTATGTTTTTGTTGACAAATTTGTGGTTGGTAATCAAAAAGGGTAATTTTGACAAGGAAAAGGAGTGACTGACTTCTTTCTCAAAGAAGTAGCCAGGGCAGTAGCTTTAATTCAAGTTGGTTATAGCCAATATTACGCTGCTCCGGTACTGTTCAGCAATCCAAAGAGCCATTCTGGATTTCAATGAAACAACATCCAAACAAGGTAGTTTCTTCAGTTTTGAGAGATAGGTATTTGACTTCGTTTAAGACGGCAAATTAACTGAGCGAAGTAAGAAATGTGCATGGAAGCAGACAACTAATTTAATGTCTAGAAAACCAGCCCAATATCCCCAGCTATCTGTGGGACATTGCAGAGCTCGACTAGCTTTTGCACAAGATTACGAAAATTGGAGTCATGCCGATTGAAGGAATGGCCGGGAAAGAATCTAGAGAAGACATTATTGTGGAGAAAATCAGCGACTGGGGAAGCTCCATTATGATTTGGGCTGGCATGGCAAGTCCGTACTGATACTGAATTGATGGTGGTTGTACGACGGCTGCAAGATACATGAACACCATTATAGAAGAACGCGTGGTTCCTATTGCTATTCTATGAAATAATTTGTTTTTTTCTTACAAATGTGTTTTTCATTGAGTTGTATTTATTCAACCTTAGAAGAAAAATTTAAATGAATCGAGTTATTTAGGATAGGTACAGACGTCCACAACGCTTCATCATGCTATATTTCACTTGTTATTGAAACTTTTCATGCAATTACAGATTTTTGTTGTGACGCTCATTTTAGGTGTTTCGATTTACTACCAAGCCGGAGTAGTTCAACAGCTTTTATTTTAAGGACTGGGTCGAGTCAGCCCGTTCTTCACGAATGTCGAGAGGCCTAAATTGCCTAAGTTATCGATACTTGTAATAAAACTTTGTATTGAAAAGAATATCAAGCAATTCCACCTACCTGACACAACCATTAAATATGACTTTTTTCAAACCCATGTAGATTCTTGGAGGACTAGAAGAAGGGACAAAATTTCCATGCTTACCGAGAAACATTTTTGACAAACTTAAAGAGGAAAATGTTCAATCCGATTTCAAAAGTGTGGGACTGTGCCTTTAGGTGAAGGATTTCCATCATCTGGAAACAACAGAGCCCCAGGAGTCCAAAGTAAACCGACACTTCCCCGTAGCTGCCCCAAAAAGAAAGCTAATTTTAATTCAACAAACGAATTCGATTAATCCCTCTAAGATATTCAAGGGGAGTTTAGACTTTTCACATCTGCTAAGGAGACGCGAGATTTTGGAAATCCAGAAATCCCTGAAATAGTACCAAGGGTCTCTTCTCCAAGTGACTTCGTTCTCGTTAAAGTATTTGAGAAAAGACTTTAAGATGATGATTATGTAGGTTTATTTTGCAAACAGACCTCTGAAATCAAGAGATTCTGTGAAACAGATGAGGATGCGTTTTTCCTTCCTCAAGATGTTTTAAAGACGTTATAGCCTAGTGGTGGGATCCAGATATTTTCTAGATTTAAAAATATGATCCTCTTGCACTATTTCTCGTTCTGATTGATCCTTCAAGAAACATAGATTGTAACAGTTTACCCTGGTTCACCCAACAAAGGAGAGAAAATTGTTGAAAAATATTTTTTTATGAATGGAAGATTTTTCTTTGCTAATCGTAATGCTCATCAAATTTACTTAGGTAATCGTATTTACAATTCATCCTGTATTATTACCGACATTATTTAAGCGATATTAGTGCAAGGTTTTTTTTAGATAAAGCCCAATACCTGCAACAATTTACACACAAAATAATTTGTAGCGAAAATTATGCACCATCTATCGTCCTAAATAAAAAATAGTCCATTCATGTAATATCAAACGATATTCGTGATTAAATTACATCTATCTAACTATTAATTTTATCGGGAATCCCATTCGTGCATTCAATTGTTTTCCGAAACAAACGACAATCCAAAAAGAAACATCAAAACAATAAAAGAAAATCGATCAATTTCGTCCGGTCTTCGTCCAATTCTAGTTCCAGCGCGTAGATATACATAGACACGTAAGATACATTTATACACATACAATTTCCCCATTACTGTTATTAAACAGTCAACGCCTACTTGCGTCAAACGTCACGTTGGTGAAAAAAAAAAGAAACGCACCGACAGCATTTTGTTTTTTATCAGTTGTCGCCGGATACGATCAGTTACATGTTGCACGTCGAGGTAGGCTGTGGTCGTCGCTATCGTTAGACTTTACACCTTCGCCGATCGTATTTAATAGTGAAATTATTGAATTGCAAGGGAGAATAGGGTGTGTTTGGTGTAGCGCGACCTGTGCCGGCTAGGTTAGGCGCAAATCGGATTTACTAACTTTTAAGGCCCGACAGAAGCGGCGTTATACGCAAGAACCTAACCTCTCTTTTCGGATCGGTGTCCGAGAGAGTGATTTGTGTGTAAATATCGCGTATGCCAGTGAAAGAATACGCGAATTTTCATCGAAATAGGCGCGATATCATCGACGACTACAAAAATTCGTGTCAAACGTAGAATTAAAAGTCCAAACGTTCCAATTTATCGAAAAAAAAGTTATAGATTCTATAAAAACACACCTACCTACGAAACATCACCATTACGCCAAGTTATTTTTGTATTTCGTAGCGTATCGTTTGTATATTTAAGAAATTAACATGTTTCAATGGCGTGCGATCGTTGCTTTATACTGTTAGTGACGCTTCTTTCCTCGTTTAAAGGACTGAATCGAATATAATTTCTCGCCGAATTAACCTCTTGTTGTCAATATTATTTCCCTTGCTTTTCTTTGTTAAAGGAAAAGGGAAATAGGTTGAGAATTAAAACTAACTGTTCCATTACTTGTATTCTTTGCCGTGTTAAAAAAACAACCATCATCACGTCGTGTACGGACGTCTTCACCATGGGGTGCACAGTTTCTGCAGAGGAACGTGCTGCCATTGCCAGGACGAAGAAGATCAATCAGGAGATTAAAGAAGAAGAAAGAAAGAAGGAAAAGGATGTTAAATTGTTGCTGTTAGGTAGGGAAAATTTAAATAAATAAACGCACTAACGATTAACACGTAAATTGTATACAAGTGTAATTTTAGGAAAACGATCGACTTGAAATATTTCCGAAACTAAAACGAAAATAAAAATTCCCCAAAAACACGTCTATATTTATTGTAATACGGACATGCTTTGGTATATTAATCACACTTAAAGTGTTTACAGCTGGGGGTGCAGCTAAATAACGAACGAATACTCCCTTCAAGAAAGGGGAAATAGAACGAACCTGGAAGAAAACGCATTTGGAAACGGAAAAATTAAATAATCTGTAGCGATTCTGTGTGGATGATTCATAATTAAGCAAGAAAGAATAACGATTGCTTTTCAACCCTAGCACGAGATTAAGACCGAAACCGGCGATAACAGTACTTTAAAGTACTTCATTCCAATCAGAACTAAACAATTAGAATTCTCTATGCCTCATGTAATATTTTGTTATTGAACGGCTTTAAGTTATTCCTGAAGATGAGCGTTTTTGCTCACCGAAAGTTTCTTGTGGAACGTCCCTACGCTCGTTGATAATTTGCTAATCCAAATCGTTCAAATCTATTGGTTGGTGTTTATTAATTTTTAATTTTAAATGGTCCCTAAGGAAGAAGTCGGTGGTCGTGGAGGTCATTCTGGTTACCAAATTTACTACGAGAGTTCGAGAACTCTTGCTTCGTGGCCCATTCATAGAGAAAAACTCGCGTTCTCTCGCCGTTTGGTGCGGAGTTAGAACGTGAGGGTGACGTGGAGGCATCTAGGAAATTCGTTTTTCGGTTACTTGCGAGATATAAATGAAATTAATAGTTACTTTGTTAATATCGCGAGGTCTTTGGTTCAATCATTTGATGACGTGCTTTATTTTTGCGTTTCAACTGATACCAAGTTCAAATTTAACACTTTCGTCCGGTTGTGGTTTCAAAGCGTACGTTTTTCAAAGAAGACTTAGTTTACTGGATGTGATGGTATCAGCTCATCCGTGCTTAAACTTTGTCGTCCACTTATATTGCCTTATTTAGCTAACATGATTAATTCTTTCATTATTGATCATTGTGTGCCACCACCAGTGTTACAGCAAGCCCGCGCCGTAAACCACTCCAACAATACGGTGTACACAGGCATGACAATCCCATAAATTAACAATTTTTATTAACAATATACGACAGGCCATTCATTTCTTTTGGAAATCCTCCACAAACATAATACTTTTGTGGCGAACTAGTTGAAGTCACAGTATCACTCATTTGCATCTATCATAATGTAATTCGTGAGCAATTGTTAATGATACATTGTTCATTGCACAAGTTGAAGGACACAAACTCCTAATTTGGATCTGGATATCATTTACAATTTTTTTAATGAACTCGTTTGTTTCCTTTTCAAAATAAAAGCTTGTAGGTGTGCAGTATTTAATAGAAAACTGTCCAGTCCGTTTCCTAACGTCGGTCTCTTGCGTATTTAGCTTCCACAAGTAATAATAATCTTCACTAAATTTGGGACCTTTCTCAGGAAAATTGCAATATTTCTCCCATTTTTCCCCTCTGGTCGGCATTGTTTGAGTTGGTATCCTTTAAAACAGTTGTCGTTGCTCTTTCTGCACGTGCTCCTATACAAATAACTAGCAGCGAAAGATAATTTTTCGGCTGGAAAGCTTTTCCGCAGTGATTCTGTTCTCCCCTCTTTAGTGCGAAGAGAATCACCATCAAATCCCGATTTTTGCGGTCGTCCTGGCTTCTGTTTTTCTTTTTATTCTTGCCACATTTTATTTTGAATCGCTGCCTGTAATTTTTTAATATTATTGAGCCCATTACGGAGTATTTAATTTTTGATTTAAAGGAAGCACCTTACTTAACTATTAAAAAAAATAAATTAAATTGAACTGTGCGAGTATTTTTTCGAAAATGAAATTGCTTCAAGTATCCCATAATTTTGTGGCCCACGATACGCGTCAACCTGAAAAATCACATTTGCTTAGCGGGCGTTTTTACATCGAAGGTGGGACGAACGACGAGAATCTCAATCCCCCCAGGTAATGTGCCTGCCAAAGCTGAACGACTGCAAACGGTGATACGGTGTGATTTCATAGAAGTTAGTGGTAGCCAATTCACCAGGGTAATCAGAGGATTTGCGCTAGGTCGGAGTCGTTATAAATTTGTTATAAACCTTGCAATTAATTCCTGAAAGCTTGTTCTTAATTAATGTAAATGAGTGCTAAATATATCTCAAATATTCAAATAAGCTCACCCTCATTCTACATTCAGCTTTTATTAGCTGTAGATTACATAACTGATATTTTGGGGAGGCATGATCAGTGGAAAGTAATATAATAATAATAATAAATATACTAACCGTACGAATTCTCAGAAAACTCATAATTGCCAGATCTTATCTTTGAAACGTGATAAAATACTTCAAAAAACGTATCTTGGCTTCCGCAAATTGAGTTTACATCATGAAATAAATATCCCATTTGCTCTAATTCCACAAGTTTTGTTTAACTGTCAAATCCTTTATCCTTTCTCAAAATAAGATGAAACAACAGTTTACTGAAAACTGAACAATTAACTTCAGTTTATTGTACCAGGTGCGGCAACTATCTGTACGCCGTGAGTTATCCGTTTACTGGAAAAATTTTTGAAATAAAAGTTGTTCACAATTAAGTGATCTATGACCGAAAATTATTTTGAAGTATACCGGGTGTTTAGTTTCTCTGGTAAATGGAAACAAGTTTCAACTGTTTGAAAATGCTCTGTCCAATAAAATGAAGATATTCAATATTGATTAGTTTAACTGAGTAAAAAGTTCTTGTAAAATAATGACAAGCAAGAGAGATATGAACTGTTTGAGAAAATATTGCAAATGACATTTTTTCCTCAGAAACTGTTCATGTTAAGTATATAGTGTGTCATACAAATTTGCTTTACTTTTTTTTTGTCAAGGAATCTAAAAATATGATAATATACAGGCTATTCTATTTAATAGTACCACACAAATTAAATACAATATAATTTTTTCGTATCTAACAAAATCTTCCACTAATCAATTGAAAATTATATTTATCTGGAAGTTATTCTAAAAATAATACGTATAGCAACGTTGGGAACCAAGGTGTTGCTTTTTCTTTTGCGGAAAAGAAAGCGTATCATGGAAACCGTGAAAACCACTTTTGTATATTTATTTAAAGTGAGTTTATTTAAGATAGCGATTTTTCAGAGATAATCCCGCAAAATTTAAATTTATTTGCGCAGTTTGTTCCGTATGTGTACGTTGATGTATTTCCCAACATCCTTTTCGGGTTGGATTCTTGTAGTTTAATTAAGGATGTTTTATTTGAATTTCTTTCGAGAGTTAAGGTGTATTTCTTGTTTTATATACATAGTAGGTTGCGGGATTTTGCGGGACTTTACGGGGTTTTACGAGTTAAAAGCGTCGGCTTTTCTTTATTAATTATTATAATTATTCCTTTTTTTACTTGCATCAATATGATGTGTGTTAATTGAGATTTTGTTTATAACATTTTCGTTGGTTTAATATTTAGAGATTTAATTGTAAAAATTGACATTGTTTACAGTGTTGTATTTGTCTTCCTCAACAGCAGCTACAAACTCGTGCCAACAAGCCGATAAAGTTCCTCATAAAGTTACATTTTGTTATTCCGTGGTCGGAATCGTAGAGATGTTTGTAACTATTTGTAAATTGCGTGATTAGAGTATCTTTATCATCTGTATGTCTACGACAATTAGTCGATTGACTACCACCATTCACAAACAGCTATTATATAGCGAGACTCGCGTTTTATTATTATTATTATTATTATTACTTAACACTCGCCAGATCTGGCCCCCCAACGGCTTTCAATAGTTGGCCAGTCCAACCATACCTTAGAAAATGACCTTAGGGTTTAATGCTCAAAATGATTTGGTTTTCGTAAATAGTAGAGTTCTAGTTTCAAATTCATTAAGAGGAGAAATGCTCAAAGAACAATAAACTGAAGGAAAAACTGTTACTCCGTGAAATTCCTGATTATTGTGAAAGTGGTTGTACAAAGAGGTTAGAAGTAAGAAATTTGAAACGCAAAACGGGTGGAGAATACGACACTCTTAACATCAATCTTCGCTGCCCATGCTATTTCGGGAATCCTGATAGCAGTTAACATGCCTTTTAGCAGCAAGGAATGCAAATAATTTAGGGATTATTGTATCCAAAGGGATGGCCGAAAAAGTCGTAGGCATCGCTTAAAAGATTTTAAAGAAAACCAATGCTAGTAATGGCGATTTTGAACTTGCTTTGCTAAACTATAGAAATCCTGTTATCAATGGTCTAGATTACTTGAGTAGAAAATTGAGAACTACGAACAGTAACTGGAAAGTATTATGCGTCGTCATTGGACCGGTTGAGCGAAGAAATTGAGAAAAAACGTCCTCATGTGAAAAAGAAAAAGATCCTCTTCCATCAAGACAATGTTCACACCTGCTCAATTTCGATAGCCAAAATTATAGAATTAAAGTTCGAATTAGTACAACATCCACCGTATTCACCGCATTTGGCCCCCAGCGACTTCTTTTTATTTTTAAATTTGAAGAAATCGCTCGGCGGGCGACGGTTCACGTCGAACGAGGAAGTCATCGCACAAACAGATCCCTGCTTTGAGGACCTTCCGAAATCCCACTTTTTGGAGGGCTTAGAAAGCTGGAGAAACGCTCGGGGAAATCTTTTCCCTGTTAGTACAAGTTTATAAAACTGTTTTATGCTGAGGAAAAATGTGTTTGGCAAACTTGGAAAGGAAAGCAGTAATGTCGAAGAGACCTTTGCTGAATCCGAGTTAGAAGTATTATTGTATACTTCTATAAGTAACAGTAAAATATATTTTTGTACAATTAACGGTGCAGCCGTGTTTCTTCAAATTAATCCAATTTTTACTTCGATCAATTCATCATTTAGAAAACATTGTTTATTACATGTTTAATTAATTTTTTGTGTCGATTGACGTATGTAAACGCTTAATAGCTCGTAATTTGCTGTTAATGTAGATACTTATTGCATTTATAACAACCGAAGATGTACTGCTTCGATTAAATCAAATTTATATGAATTGTATAATTTATTAGTCGTTAAATGATAACGTATTTTTATGAAAGTGTTGTTTCTTTAAAGAAGTTAATTACAAGTTCCAAATTATAGAATATGAGAAATTGTTTTCAAAATTAAAAAAAAAAATGTTGACAGTGTCAGATCCGGGATCCCCCCTTAAGTTCCCTTAAGGCAATTTAAAATTTGTAAATAGTAACGCTTTAGAAAATTCAATTAAAAAATTCATCAGATGTCTTTCCTTTAAAATACCATATTACAGCCTGCAATATGCCACGCGAGTAATTCATTTTGTTCCGCACAAGCGTTGCTGCTATAGTAAAAATGAACGAACTACATGGAAAGGTGGCGATCATATTTGGAACCAACACACCAACGACACATAAATATTATGTCATCGTATAGGTTTTTACAACGCTATTATCTATAAACAATTACCAAAGAAGCTCGGACGCAAAAATCTAATCCGTTTCAAAGTGTATAACAGACGCATAAGGTCTGAACACGAATAATACAAATATAATTCGATTCAGGAGTCGCGTCGCCGGATACGAACGAAAATAGCTTCGACACACGATACCAGATAAGGTTTAATCAATGCGGCTACTGTTTCTAAGATGACGACATTCGAGAAAAAACTCCAGCTATGCCATGCGACGTGCACAAACGAACACATGTAAGAAATGACATTGTGCAAACATAACGCATGTAAATATCGTTAATCGACGCTATTATCTGTTTAGCCTACATAGAAAGCCAGTCTCGTACTATACATTCTTTTATTTATGAAGCTTTATATTTAAGAACATACACCTGCTAATTATTTCGCTTTTATCTAACACCCGGACGATTACATTCGGCTGTTGCTCAGGATTTTCTCGCTCTAATCTTTGGGCTCGTATATAAAGTATGATGCTCAAAATCTATCCGCTGCTCTAAATTCGGCCCTCGCTTTAACTTCTACGGAATATGCCTTCTTCGTAGCTATGCAGTTGCTTATTGCCAGCGTCATGTAGTCAGTATTTAGACGCCTTTTGGAGATCCTCAGTCCGTCTCCTTTAATGGTCACCAATCTCACATTAGCAATCTAAACCTTATTATAGCAGTTTGCCTTCTTCTACACTCATTGGACAAGATATAGCCACTGGACGTAACATTCATGTTTCTTCTGGAGACTTTTTTCGCATAGGCTATAGAGCAATATTTAGTCTCTAAGCGAAACGGAGTTGTGAGGAAAGTACAGTATCAAACTGCCCTCAATAGATTCAGGAATTTATCCCGACGTCTTTCAATAGTATGACTTGAAGAGCCAGAGATACTTGAAAATGGAGGATATGATGATAATCGGAATGCTCCAGCTCCACATCAAACGATCAATCCAAGAGACATCCAGGATGTTCCAGTACTATTAACAGGAAGTCCCTAAAAACCTCAGTGGAAAAAAGCGAGTGGCCCAAGATCATTATAAGAACTTTGTATATAAAAAAACCTGCCAAAAAGAAAAGAAAGAGATATGGCACAAGGTGAAGCGACTGTGAGGATGAAATCAAGATCCACTGGTCTACACCCATGTTCAATTTATAGAAAGCTTTTTTTCCCAAGATAATCGAGGTGAGAAAATGCCACGAAATGTGTTCAACTCCAAGAAAAGTCAACAATGGGTAAAAAGATGAAAGTTCCCATAAAAATAAATGCGTAGACAGTAACTGGAAAGGGGGAACGGAATTAGAGTACGTTCTTTGGAAAATTAAAATTTGTATTCCTTTGATTATTTTTTTTTTGATGAGAAAAATTCTTAAAAAATATTGGAAGAAGCTAAATGCCAGGCAAGGGAAATATTTCTTTCATCCAAAATAACAGAATTATTAGAAACCATCGCTTTATTATCGCATATCTTTAGAAGGTATTGATATTTTTTTTTGTTTATTTCTTTATAATTGATAGCTGTATGAGTATTAAATAATGATAGCAAGGACTGTGGAGGTAGAATGGTACTAAATCATTATTTATCACTATTGAATACTAAGGTATTTGACACACTCCGCACCACATAAGTTTAATTAATTAATACGGGGCAGCTGTTTCGAGGATGCGTCGATCCTCATTTTCAATCATAAACGTGGTGCGGAATGTGCCGATGAGTATTTGTTTTGTAATAAATTTATTAGACTTTAGGTGCGATTCTTGGTGAAAAATTATTACATTTCATGGTTGTATCGCCCCCAAAATGTAGGTAACCATAGAACTACATATGATACGATGGATAGCAATAACTTACATTGAGGTTTTAATCTAAATTGGTGTTATTTATATTATTGCGATCAATTTATTCGAAGTAAATGTTATAGGTTAGATGACTAAGAAATAAATTCAATGAAATCCGTGGGAGTTCCAATAAATTTATTTTTATGGCAAATCACTTACATAAATACGGCGTACAAAAAAAAGGAGATCATTTGCGGACAAGAACGAATGCTAATTAGGGGAAATGAAATGTCAAAGACAGGCTGTTAATAACAACATGTGTATAGTTAATGTCAATCGGAATATACGAATTGGATTTGAGGATTTTCTTTTAATAGATTTGCTATTTAACTATCATCCATGGTAATTTAGGGTTTTAGTTTCTCTGTCATTAGCGTGTACTCCTTCGATATAATCAATTTGTAATGAAATAAGATAAATTAGTAATTGTCGCATTGATCTATTTTCTATTTAGTATAGCCAGATTTAAGGGAAAAGAAAATAAGAACAAAATTTCTAAAAACCAAGACTTTTTTCACAAAATATCCGCTTTTGGCGTTTAAAACACCTTAAATCACACTAATTCAATTCCTTTGTATAATTTGATAGAGTGCTTTTTTTTAATTGTTCAGTTATTTCCTATTCTTCTCTCCATCTCGTGCCTCGTTCCAAGGGATTACGATCTCGGTTTCTAGGTTCCATGGAATTAATCGTAAAAGATTTGTTTCTGCTTTACAAATTACCCCAAATTGCTTAAAAGTCTAATTCCAATATTTTCAATCTTGTTTACGATTTTTCACAGAATTTATTTTATGATATCGCTTCAGCAAGTCTTTCACTCATGTATCGTCCGTCTGGGTTACTTCGGACAGTTTTTAATAAAAATAATAATAATAGTAATAATCGGAGCTTTTTACATCCCCCAATAGCTTTCGCTAACTGCAGAGGGCATTAGCCGGCCATGAGTTATTATTACGCCTGCGCCCGTAAAGCGTCTTAAGATGTTACTCTTACATTCGCCAAATTTGGAGCAAGAAAAACTACGGAAAGTCTTACTCTGAGAGCGACGAGCCCGAGGTTCGGACCCAATACTCTGAGACTGCTAGAATAGTGCGCTAGACAAATTTTTATTTTTCGTTATAAATGGTTGTATTCGGTCGGAAAACAAAAGAAAGTATTCCTTGTTCTTCACTGGATGGTATAAAGTGGATTTGGCAACATGATAATATTCAGCAGCTTGTCTTAGAATTTTTTTGTTATTGTTACGAGGGTAATCTGAGAAATTTACAGCTTAACACAGCAGCAAGTGCTTTTTTGTTGAATTTTTAATTTTTAACATAGCCTTCCCATCTCCTCAATCCGTCCAAATACAAGTTACCATCTTGTTCTACAAAATAAGCGTTTACGAAATTCATTTCATTCGATGAAAATTTCTGTCCTTCGAACGAAGTCCGTGAAATAGGAAAAGGTGGCTGGGGTCTACTACTACTATTTACCAATCATAGTAGGGTTCCGTTTTACGACGGTTTGTTTTGTGCGAAAATAATAAATGTGAAAATTAGTGGGGAGGCTACTAGTACAGATGCTCAAACAGCTCGTCGGTTCTCAAAAACTTTTCAGAAAATTATTATTAATGCATCAGGAACCTTGAAATCAAAGTCGCTACTAGTCCACCGTTCTGAAAGACCTAGAGTAATGAAGGGTTTGATTAAGTGACATCTGCCTGTAGCGTGGAAATTCAATAAGAAAAGCCTGGGTGACACAGCAGCTACTTACCTCCTAACACCACATCCTTGCTACAACCCATGGACCGAGGCATTCAAGGCTGTCTGTTATTTCAAGAAATGATTCATGAAATTGACCACTCTTAGGTAATATTTGAAAGACATCCTAAAAGCTGTTAACAACATCAGCGTGATATGGGAAGAAGTCATGAATTTTCCAATGAAGGATGGATAATAAAGGGGATTAAATAATAAATAATCACAGAAATTTAAGATCCTCAAAATCGTCGTATACGTGAATATAAATTTGCAGTGCCCAATATATGTCGAGTTTCGTCGGCGAATTGTGAAAATCCATTCCACTAATATTTGAAAAACTTCCTCCGGTAAGGAATTGGCTCTGACATTTCTCGTTTGCCGAACAGGCGTACTAACCAGTGCACGCGGGACATATGCCAAGAACGGAATCACGTTTTAATACATAGTTGATTATTCGTGGCATAGATCTCATGGTGTAATGGTTAGCACGCCTGTTTGGCAATTGAGAGATGTCAAGTTCGATTCCTCACCAGAGAAAATATTTTCGAAATGATTAATTACGCCGAATACGCCAAAGAAATCAAGCATTTTGTTTTGTCTATTTATTTTAAAACATCGTCCAAATTATCTACACAATTTGCTCCTTCTGCATAGCCCGGTGGAACTTGAATTGGCGATGGATTTCTTCTATTCCTACTTTGCTCTGATACTTAAAAAAAAAAAAATTCGGCGCAATCTCGCCGAGTTTCTTAGCCTTCTGGTGTAATAAATAAGCTTATCAAAATACTCTCAAAGAATAAGCTTCTATGCAATAAATACAAACTCGCGAAATCCTGAAAGAAATACGTAAACGAAATTCTTTGTGTGCTTCTATAGAACAATACCCAGCAATTAGTAACATAAATCTGCTCATTCATACAACACAACAATTATTTGAATTTTAGCACATTCTTGGAAGATGACTCAATGACTTATTCACTTGGAAACCTTCTTATCGAAGCAGGAAGTGGGGTAGATAGTGTTGATATATTCTGGCGAATTAAGTGAATAATACCTCAAGAACTCTGAAATACGTTGTTTTACAAATGTTAGGAAATTGCAAGACCTCTGCAGAATGAATGCATTGTTTTTTTTTTCGAACCTGTTTCCGCCGTTGTTAAGTGGTAAATTTTTGTAAATACTGATCTAGATCTTCTGTACAAATTTTTTTATTGGCAATTAACAAAAAGAAAAACGATTTTGGAAGCCAATCCCTCAATTACAGAATCAACATCAATTTAGAATCGATTACAGTCGAGATTTAGTCATTAACAATTCACCAAAGCCTTATTCTAACGGCTATTGTTGTCGATCAAGCGTAAATATTTCATTACTAACGCGGATAATCACCAATTTAGATTACCACGTGCATATTCTCTTCAACTGCTAGCCGCCCACCGTTTTGTTGGAGCGTTTCCGCTTGGCGTTACCTGAGTTTGGTCATCGTTTATGTAACTGTGTCACCGCTGTAGCGGAATATGGACAGCGTCGTTGCCGTTATCCTCTTATTAGGTTGTAAAGAAACTGCATACGAGGCGCCTGCTACTTCAAACCTAACCGACAAAACAACCCACACGCAAACACTTGAACGCTAAGGCAATTAATAGGCTCTGGAAAAACGTCTGTTGGAAGGGAATTGATTATAATTGTTACGATTTGTCTCCTACGAGATTTATATTTGAGTATTAGATTGGTAGAGATAATTTAATTGCTGTTAGTGAGTCATTTACGCTGTGGTTCATTCTTTTTTTAAGTTAAATTGAGCGTTGAACAGTGTACTCGAAAGTTCTGATTTTATCAAAGATTAAACCCAGCAATGTGGTTGCAGTATCACTATTAGATTAGTGGGAGGTAACAGGTAAGTCACTAGAGCAATTATCCAGAACGTAATCAAAAAGAAGAAAATTTAAAAGATGTTGCGGAAATTAACAAACAAATTGAAAATGTGCTAAACAGGAACAACTTGCAGGTTGTGTTTTTGTTTGGAAACATACAGGAAACAAGCAAAAGCTAGTAGAATAGCAATGGGGGATGATAATATATTAGGATGGAGATAACAGAATCTTGGATTGGAATTAAAGAGCTGGGATTGCTTACAAAGAGACTATGTTGGGAAATAAAACTGAATTTGGCAAAGAAAATACTTGTTCCTGTGCTAGGCTGGGAACCTTTCGGGCTACCCTCGCCTAAAGGCACATTTTCAATTTGTTCTTGCAGATTGGAAAATTCCAGGAGAGATGGAAGTTGGTTAGGGTTCTTAATGTCCAATTGTCGCCCAATTTTTGTTTCACCAATTGCTTCCAAAATATTTAGAACCATTAAAGATTTTTCGTGAAAGTCTGTGGGTAACGGCTCGGTGGGCCAGTGGTAAGAGGGCCTTCGCTTGACTGGGCGAGTCCCGCTAGAATCAACAAGTTTTCTCAATTACCTGCGCTTTACCCTTTATGGCGAGGGGGTGACAGCAACAAGGCCATGGAACACTTTACATACACAATTTACACATTAAAAAGGCACCACACTTTAAAAAAAATAATCTATTCGTCTCTATCGAAGGCGAATGATGGCCGTTAAGTAGATACGGTGACAATCTCTCAGCCAACGATTAAACACAGGGATGGTTTTGTTTTTGTTTGGAAATGCATGGTAGGATCTGATGTCGGCTGGTTAGTTAGAGTTACTGGAAAATTAACCGGGGAACGTTGTTTGCGCATGTTCAAAGACGCTCGAACTTGCCGCAACAAGACAATGATCCGACGATTAGATTAGATTAAGAACAAGGAAGTGCTTGATCGAACCCACTGCAACATCAGATCTATTCTGGTTCCTCAATTGCCTTTGTCACCGGATTTAGCAGCCTTGAGAGTGATCCCTCGTGTAGGTTTCACCTCTCGATATTTCCATTTCCGGGAGTCGGATTCCTGTTGTTCTTGTGCAATCGCACAGTGTGGTAGAATCAGCATGCTCATGTGTTTCTTGAGCATACCGTGTCTTTAACAGGTCTACCACTTTTTTAAACAAACTTACTGTTTTTCTCTAACAGGTTTGCTGTAAACTTACGCATATATCCCATCAGAAATAGCTTGGGTCTGTCTCTAACCTGGGATATTGTTTCACCAATTTTCACATTTGTGTAAATTAGGCTTACAAAGGATCTTGTTTTTTTTTTTTGCAATTGACAAGCCCTGGTCCACTTTTGTTCGGTTACCCAATTTGTTAATCGCGTTTATGGAGTCCTACACCAGTTTTGGCTTTGCTTGTGTGTTCCAATGCGCTTAGTACTGCCTGAGTGTTTGAATAATGATCTATGCTCGCTAGTTTGAAGCGTCGTAGGAAAAATATTCAGATCGTTACTGCTTGCTAACAGTTGTTTTATAGCTAATATGTTTAGTTGCTTTAAATTAGAGAAATATCAAACATTTTATAGCGGAAAAATGTGAGAATGTAAATGTGCAACGTGCGTGGTATATCTAAAAAAAGCATTCGACGTTTTCGAAGCGAAAAATACCTTAACAAACCGATAGAAATAGCCGCGTATATAGGCGCTTACATTTTATTGATAACTAGTAAAACAAATAAACTCAATATATATAAACTAGGATTTGCCGGAGGAAATTTTACAACTTAACACATAACAGATTAGATAACTTGAGTACATATTGATTCATCGGAATTACGCTGTGTGTGTCTGTTGCACCGCAGAGAAAGAGTTCTAAACCGATCATAAAAAGAATATTATTGCAAAACAACTAAGGGCCCATAACTAATCAGAGAAACCTACAAAGAGGAGTTAAATTGGAGATTTAATTACTTCAAATTTTTTTTACCTAAAATCTCTCATTCTCTATCAGATTTCCATCTCATCCGAAATTACCTTGAGTTTTGTGTAAGCCATTCCCAATATTGAGGTATGATTTGTCCAATTAACTACGCAGATTACGAAAAGTGAGGGATCGTTTGATTATCGATCGGTGGTAATGTTCTGCTACTGTAGTGACCTTATTTAAGGACGGTACTTTATCGTGCCTGATGTTTTGATTTTTAACAATTCATTTAATTACATTAACATATATTTGCAATAATAGTACGTAGAATGAACTTAAGTTTAAATTTAGAGTATTTAGTCCCTTGAAACATTTTAATTTGCATTTAGAAATTTTCTAAAATGTTGTCAGCAGTGTATTCGTATTAAAGAAGTACGGAAGGAACTGTAATGAGTAACGTTGGGTCTTATCTCTGTTTATAGCTATCCCCCTTTATGGGTGAAAATACTTTGGCCTATTTTCCTCGGCTTTGAGTCAGATATTTTGATGGCATTTTTTTGCATTTTTTACACCATGTATAAACCATTACTTAAAATTTCCATAATTTAGGGTTAGCATATTTTGAAGTTATATATTTAAAAATGGTTTATTTATATAGTTTAAAATTATTATATTATGTTAGTTTAGATAGCTTGGCTATTGAAACGTGCACATACCCTGTATGTATAAAGATCTATTAAGAGGTATCAAGAAACCGGATCAACGGTATCAAGAAAACGTTCCGGAAAAGCGTTTGGTGATTTATGTATACAAATAATATCTAAACGGAATCTACGCCTTACAGCTCCATAAATTCGAGCAGAACTCAATGAAAACTGCCAAAACCTAGTGGAGTAGCGCAGTAAAAGAGGGATTAAAAGGGGGTGCTGCTGCACGTCCACAAAAAAAAGGATTAGATTGGCCACAGATTGCCACTTTCCGTGCGCTTTATTCGTGTCATGAGAATGGGGTCGTGTTGCCTAGTAGTTCCCTCGAGAGTCCACAAAACACGAGTCTGTCTAGTCTCTGCTAATTTCGAGAATCGCACGGAAAGTGGCGAACTTTATATATAAGGAGAGGATATAGGATGTTACTTGCTTTAAAATTGAGAAATTGGGCAAAGTTTAGCCAAGAATACTACAAAGGTCCATTATGTATATTTGATGATATTTGTCGAACTCAGCAAAATAGGCCCCTGTTGTGGAATTTTTTTTTTCAATCATCATCAGGTATTAAATTTGGCGGATATGGTAGATGGAACACCAATTCGTACCGTAATTAGACTAGCGTCTAACTACAGCGTCGAATCGCTCCAATAAATCAGCGTAGTACCGTTCTGTAATTGTCCTTCCTTCTTCCAGATAAGAATATGCTTTGCGCCAGTGTGCAAAACAAGTATATGAAAGTCATCGAAGGTACATTGTTTTTGATTTTTGCATACGTCTTCCCGTTCAAAATATTATTCTTTTCCCATGATTCCACAAATACATAAACACTAACAGATTTCGACTAACGAATAGTAACTCACAATCGATTTTGTCACAAAGCGCCATCTTTCTCCAAACACCAGTACTTCTCATATCATCCTCGTATTAACGAAATTTTAATTTTTTTAATATTCCACCAGAAATATTTCTTAGAACATCATACAGACTTTCACGCATGAATACTTCCAGATAATGAACCACAAATTTTTTATTGCCGCTAACATCGACATAAGTGATAAATGAACATGCATAATGTAATCAACTAATAGATATCGTCTTCTAAAAATCTAATTACTCATATATTCTTGGGTAATACAAGGAGTTCTTTAATTGGTACACAGATACATCCATGGCTATGCAGTAGGCTTATATAAGTTATTTCGTAACTTGGCGGAGCCTATCTTATCAGCGACGCACTTCAAGATACCCACACACCAGCTTTAATTTCTATGCAATCAATTCTCTCGCTGGCTACTTTCTAATGAATTGACATTTTCCTGTCTCGTTATGATCCCGCTGAACCGAATAACCCCAGTAGTAGTATTGTATTTATCTTATTTCGTAATTAATATCTCGTGTAAGCTTATTTACAATTCGTTACGCATACATCGGAAACTAGCATCAAAATAAATTAGACCACATTCTTATTTCCGCCACAGACTAATAGACTTCTGATGATTACTGAAAAGCTCGAAGCCTTGTAAACACACGCAATTCAAAAAAAAGGAACCACTCGGAACATATTCGAGTAAGAAAATAATAATTCACAACGAGATCTAATTGTAGGATTTGTCAAATTCGATTAAGTTCGTTAATCAAATCCTACCTGCAACCTACGTTATTCGCTCATTGAGACGGTTTCCATTGGGACTAATTTGTTAGAACCGTGAACTCTTAATAAGCGGAGGTCAATTTGTAAATAAGCATGTGCAACATATCATTCCTGTGAATTAATTTACGTATTAGGCTGATGGTGTAGGTACCAAAAAATCTGCACGAATTTTAATTTGCTTTCACCGATTAAACCCGTCGTTTGAAAGGTACTCGGATGTCGTCTCACAATTTTGATGAGACTTGCTACGTTTATAGATCTTATTCGACGCAACCACATATGTTGAAATCGTGAATATTATGGTTTAATCTAAGTTAAGTCTTACTTGAAATGCATGAATCATCTTGGGCTATTATCCAATTTTGTGTTTTCCTCGAAAAGGACTGTCCCGGATTAATTACTTAAACTTGTGCGGTGCAATGAAACATTTAGACAGGTTCTCAATGTTTTCATTTCGATTACTCAATCGATTGACAGGCGAACTGTATATCGAAATTTTTTGGAAAATGAATTGAACGCTTTAATACAGAATAGGAATTTTTGCAAAGACGATTCAGAAATTGGTGGATTAGTCGTGGCAGATTTCTACCATCGCCGGTTCATAGTCCTGGTCTAAATACCCTCGATTTTTCATTTTTTGAGGGTCGATAAGAAAATGAAGCGTGTCATCAGCGATTATGGAATTCCGTAACAATCCAGGTGTATATCACAGATGCTGTGAATTGTTAACACAAAGATTGGAAAAATGTATCCAAGAAGAAAGCCATCTTTAGAGCAAAGCACCTTTATATATTTTTAAGTTTAATCATTGTTTGTCTTTGTTATATTAAGTTGTCGGATATTGAAGAGAAATGAATTTCCTAAAAAACAAGACTTCCCGACATTTTCTTTGTATTTGAATAACACGCCGATTTTCTAACTTTTCCGGTACCCAGTTTATTTCTTACTTTAAAGTCCAAAGGAATTTTCAATTGAGGCTGATGAAGAACTATTTGATAGGGTGTAAATTCTTTTTGTGCCATTGACGGTGAATGCAGTGAAACATCACATGGATGAACGACAACAATATCGATGCTTTGGAATGGCCTGCCCTTTCCTCAGACATGAATATTATAGAAAACTTGGCTAATGAGACAAGTTTACAGCGAAGAAAGATAGTTTAACACTATAGAAGAATTGATGTTGGCCATAAGAACCACTTGGGAAGGAATTCCAATGAATTTGTTAAATAATTTATTTACTTCGTTGCCTAGTCGCTTAGCAGTTACTGAGAAACGAGGAGGTCTTACTCATTATTAAAATAAAAAATAATTGCTTTATTTCTTTTTCTTGTTGTTTTTTTCTGGGTGAGAGTAATCAATTGTCGCTTTGAAAATTACCATCAGAGTGAAAAGAAATCAAAAATTGGTTAGTCCCTTTGTTTTTTCTTGGTGTTAAAATAATTCCATTTTAATGTACAAATTTACAGAAAGCTCATGGTTCCCTTTGGGAAAAAATGTAATCGATAAACCTATTGATAATAACGCGCCATATTTAGATATTAACTTACCAATAGCGGAAGTTAAACTTTAAGGAAAAAAACGAACAAACCAAATAAAGAAACTGTTTGAATATTCTAATATAACTACGTAATCTTCAAGGTCAAACTAACAAGGAAATGAGCTTTAACTAATTCCCTTTCTGAATACACTTCCTATTTTCGACTAAATCGATTAACCAGTTTATCTTTCTTCAACGTTACTTCGAACGTTTGATCGATGAATCAGTTTTGCAATCTTTCATGTTTACATCAATTGCATTATGTTCCTAAGCTTTTAGGGAATGGAAGAAAATTAAACGAATGTACAAATGAAAACCTATTTGCTTCCAACGAGATTAGATATTGGAATGGAAACGAAAAGACAATGAAGTGATATGGAGGTAAATTCTTTTGCCGGCTACACATAAAATACAATTGAATTATTCAACAGTCATATTTCTCGCATTTCCCATTTAGCACTTTCGATAACAATGTATGCAATGGATGACGCATTGATAGAGAATTGCAAATATGGATTGGCAAACACGGGGCCGTATTAACCAATACGAATAGGCTTCGATAAATACAACACTATAGCAAAGTACGCTAAGCGTATGATAGTGTTAGAGCTTTAGCACTATCAAGAGAACGCGAAATTATCAAAGAATTTTAACGCATCATCAACGACCGTAACCTTCATTGAAATTATTTACAGGAAAAATTAACTTTTGAAGATCGCGAAACCTATTTTAACTATCAGCATGTCAATTTTCATTCCGAAGCTTTCGCCAACATATTCCGGCGCACCAATATAAATTTGGAGTGGATCAGTCATCAAGAGGCGTAAAATTTATGTATCGCATCCCATCGTCTTCGGCGAACAAGAATTTATACGACCGCAGAAGTAAATTGATTTTATACGAAGTGTCAGATGTTATGTTGTTTGGGTTAGATGTCGCGACTCGCATTTAAAGATGATCCTGTGTTAATTGGGGTCATTGTCGTTCTGTTTGTGACATCTAAATTTTCTCGGTTAACAGTAAAAGGGATTAATGGATTGTCTTAATATATTCTTGACTATGTTAATGATTCGTACTACTAAATGATGGAAAGTTTTATGGCGACAATGTTCTCATAGAAATACTTCAATTGCTTTCACATTAATCTTTAAAGCTGCTTGAATACTCCCGGCAATAACATGTCGGGCTTCTCCAATCATGTTTTGTACCAGACCAATATTTTCGGCAACTGCCGTTTCTGATTTAGGAGCTCGAAAGTTGTCTTTTAAAGAAAGTCGATCGCGTTGAAATTTATTGTACGGCCAGTGATTTGCCCAAACCATGCTTTACATCTTAAGCCACCCTTGAAATTGTAATAGAAAACCACAGCTCCTTACTTTTTGGTATTTGTACCATCAATCTTTCCCAACAGTGACCAGCTGCTAACTTGGACTAACAGAAACAAAACAATATCGTTGGTATCTTTAAAAAACTACAAATTAGAAGAAATGGAACGAAAGAATAAAAATTAATAAAAAAAAATTGCTTCCAATCTTCTGTCCCATCTGCACGATTTCTAGCAAATCTTAAGCATTCTACTCTGTGTGCCGCACGCTGCTTGCTTTGTACGGTAAATAATAGTCCAACTGCAGGTTTTCTACTACTCATTCTTGCTTCCATTAACCTTCATTTTACAGTTAAGCGAAAATTGTGAAATTTCGGACTGTTTCAAGCTGGTTACCGGGATCTGTGCTTGTTATTCATGTATCTCTGACAGCTTGCAAAAACGATCATTTCTGGCAATTGTGATTTCGCGTATCTCTTACAATTTTTTTTTAATATAAAGTGGAAACAAAACTGAGCTCAACATGGAACCTTGTGGGACACAAAATTTGTTGTTCAAACGTAACGAATAGATTGCATTGATGGATTCCCCCAGATAGTGCGGTTGACACAGTGCAAGTGTAACACTTCGCATATGCTCACGGTATAAATAATAAAACTTGCTATTCTGTTTATGGAAGTTACATACAATGCATTTTTCTACATCATTCATCAAGGCACCGCTTGCTTTATTTCTACGAAATCTCATCAATATTCAATGCGTGGTTGATTGTAAACGCTTTTTTGTTCAACTTTATCGCATTTCGTTTATCAAGGAAATGACCGTTATGGATACTTTTACGCGTTGAATTCTTATGTATTAAATATTTATTTTTGTGACCCTATAAAGATGGAAAATCGTACCGTCTAGCTTTCGTGCTGCTATTAAAACATCCATCACAACTAAAACTTTCAACAGGTCTCGAATAATCTATGTAACTTATGACGGTTGACTGAAGTGACAAGTTCCTGGGGAAACTTGTTGGTCGATTCGTTCAGCGCAGGGTGCTAAATGTATATTTAGGCAAGTGTAGGTCAAAGTCGAAGCATTCGAAACACGCAAAGTTGTCCGATGATAATTACGAGAATAAATGCATTATACAAGTTGAATCGTTTTCGACCCTCACCATGAGGATCTTGCTCACGATATTATTAGAAATATAGGGTAAATTTAAATTTGGCTAAAATTTCGGGTTTGTTGTGAACCCTGAAAGAAAATTGACGTTCTATTTAATGGTGTATTCGAAATTTTTCCTTTTGGCCATCGCCAACTTTCTTATTTCTTATTGACGCTATTGGATTGTGAAACCACCAGAAAAAATATTTTAAGAATCTTTTTTTGAACATGCTAGATCATGAGGCCTTGATATAGGTAATAAGGATACCACCTAACGGAAGCATACTCAAGCTTAGAGCCAACAAATTTTTGCAAATTAATGTTTATTGGTATCAAAAATGCTTATGCTACTTATAAATATGAAATTCAACGAAAAAAAAGTAAAAAATCACACCAGTGTTGCACAACTTTTGATCCTTCTGGATGCGCCTGAACTCCTTTTATGTGTTTGCCTTTATTTGCAATCCTCAGGTTCCAATACCACAATACAGGTGAATGATTACAATTAAGCCTAGAAACTAACACCGCCACAATTGTTTATAAAGCACGTTCTTGTCTGGGAGGCATTACTTACGATTGCTTGAAACATACTGCACGCATTTAACAGGTGTTGCTATAAAACCATCTGGCTCTTTTAAATGCTGCAAAACAAACTGGACCAATGCAATATGATAAACAATTGTTTGAGTTGACCCTAAAATTTTAACGAAATACACCAACAATTTGGGGATGGTGCATTTTTAATTGCAGCCAGTGTGTTTCATCTCATTCATCAACATACCCAAGAAGTTTACAGGATAGATGCTACGTGGTCGGTAAATTGCAGTGTATTATCGAACGAACGCTCAGGTTTTCCCTTCTGCGCCGAATTTAATTATCAAATATTCCAAAACGAATTAATTCAGAAGCTTATGATTTATACCTGACACTTTCTTATTCAATATTAACCAGCGGAAGCTGTTAAATATTGAATTTAATTAGGCTGTGTCGTAAATCAAGAGGTTGAAGGTGGAAGAAGATTTCTGAGCAACTTTATATAACATGTAACAGTTGATTAATTCGCCGTGAAGCTCTTCTCTCGATTAGATGGCTTGATATAATGTTTATCAATTGTAAAATAATAGAATTTCATAGTTGATAAATACTTGGAATATTATAAAGGTTGAAATTTATTCACTGCCTAAATTAATTGCTATGGCTGGTTTCGATGTGACTTACAAGTGAAACAATTTTAATTAAATTTTGTAAATAAGATTTAAAAATTATTAATTAGGGGAAAAACAAAGAAAAAGAATGTTGGGTTGTAACAGTGGGTTACAAAATGTTAATACGAGAGAAATGCTACGAGGTAAGTGCCGGAAGATTCCGGCCAGACATGGGGTAGCTCCCGGAAAACACATTCCTTCACAGGAAGCTACGCAACTGTGGCCTTATGGACAGGTGCGTTATTATGGAGAAGTCGGACAGTTCGACTCAGTTTGGCGCGTCTCCTTTCTTTGATAGCGGCGCGCACATTACGCAGTAAACTGGCGTAATATTCATCATTTACCGCTGTGTTCCTTTCCTTAAAATCAATTAGCAAGATTCCCTTCGAATCCCAGAAGACTATTGTCGTGACCTTTTTGGTCAACTGCGTTGCTTTTGCTCTTCTTGGCTTTCTTTTTGATAAAGAATCATAGTACAAAATCATTATTTCATCATTTGTAGACCAAAGAACTTACTCTTGGACGTTGCGACAGTGGTTCAAAAATTGCTCGGTACAAGTCACACCTTGCTCTTTTTGCACTGCTGATAAAAGTCGGAGTTTATTCATGTAACCGTATCGAAAAACCCCAAATTTGCTGACAATTCTTTTACCTATAAATGCCTTTCAGCACCTCACGCTCCACGAGGGCAACGTGAATTAAAGAAAGATCAATTGATTGCTTTTGAACATATTTAAATACATGTGTGCGAGATAGTAACATTAGCAATGTCGAAGTCTCTTGATATTTGTTCAATAAATAAATAATTCGGTGTACTAGTTCACAATGGTGTATTGGAGTCCTTATGTAACATATACGATGCATGGTCTAAATTGTTTCGTCTGGAAAAGAATTTTCTTAGAATTCTTAATATTTTACGACATGAATAATAAAATTGCAAAGTTCTAATTTTCTGCCACCTTAAGTTTGAGGAGGTTAATGATAATGTCGACCGAAACTGAAAGTTATTTTTCTGTAGTCTTACGGGATCTAAAAACTTACGAAGTTTCACTAACATCCGTTGCTTCCGGTTGGAGCGGTTTCCTTGTTAGTCTGTATTGATATTTTATTAATGTAACATATAGGAAATGATTGACTTGTTTCTTTTTATTTACAGGAGCAGGAGAATCGGGCAAAAGTACTATAGTCAAACAAATGAAGTAAGTATGAACCTCTAATTAACATTTTCTGTTGATTTTTTATTTTTATTTTTTATTTTTCTTTGTGTAACAATATTCCGAGTTTGCTACAATTCCTTACTTGGAATTTAATTGATTACAAACTTCTTATCTTGAGACTCAACTACGCATGCAATACCAAGATATTTACCATTAGAAATATTTTAATTTTTGAACATTACAGGCTGTTCTCAAAGTTAAGGCATTGCAAAAAAAATGCAATCTTATCCACGAACAATTTCACAAGCATTTTCTCCTTGCGTCTCTATATGATCCCAAATGAAAAAATCGCAAGGTGCTTAGATTCGGGAATCGCGGAGATCCATTGGCATATGGTTTTTTTAAATTTTCGTAAAATCCTCGCCTAAAATGTGTGAGAGCTTCATCATGTAGAAACCGCATAGCTTGTCTCACGTCTAGAGAAACGTCTAGTAACTGAAGCAGAAGGTTTTGAAGAAAATCTAAATATTTTTTTTGAAGTGAAAGAATGCACGGCCCAATAAAAATGTGATTTAAGTAGTCCATCTATGCTGAAAATCGGTTCTTCCTACAATATGCGAATTTTCTAGTTTCCAAACATGCTTGTTTTCACTCCATTTCTTATAAATGTTGATGTGTCTGCAGCCAAGCAATCTTGTGGCTCTAATGTTTGTATCCTTCGTGAGCCACTCTAACTTGAACTGTTATAGACCTGGTGCTTGTTTCTGAACATTCGTCTTCAGTCATTTTGCTGGAAGCAGGTGACCTTCTCGTCTTTCCTGTTTATTATATAATTTATATTCCTTTAAATACTCTGTTTCATGACCTTTTTATTACAAAACAAACAGTCATATCAATGGAAAACAGCCAGACACAAAACATCAACGTGTTCTAAAAATAATGGTTCGTCGTTTGGGAAGTTTAAATACATCCTGTATATCGCATGGGCGTTAAGGTTATTTTTAGAGGGATTATAACCGGTATATCTATCTCAAAATTGAAACCGACAACAACATGACACACCATCAATGTCACAAGCTCAATCAATAACTTGTTTTATCAATCTCGCATGGCTAATACAGTCCGGAGCTAGGCTAAAGGTGCGTCACTTCGCCCGGCGTTCATCGACACCTCAAAATGCGACGTTGTTATCGTTGTTAAAGCCGGCAGAGTTAGATGGAGAGATGAATGTAGATAGTAGGTACGTATATTTTAATTGATAGGAAGAAATCCGATAGGCACTCAATATGTTCAATGTTTGAACAGGTTATCGTATGCTATCTATGTGTACTTCACTAGATAGCCGCTGGAGCGATTGTGTTTGGTGATCCATCCGATGGAGATCTTATTCGACAATTTTGTTGGTGTTTAATTCACTTGCTATATATGTAGTGCTTGAATTGAGGATAATTCCTCCCCTCAGAAAAACATATCAAAATGGTTCGGAAAGTTTGTCCCACGCCTGCTTACACATTCGTGAAGCACCAAGAATTTTGAGATTCTTGCCAAAGTCTCCTGCGAGGATATTTTCAACCAGCAAAGGCCTGTACAAATGTTTAAAGTTTTCAGTTATTTTTTGGTCCATTGGCTGAATAACAGATGTCACGTTGGCAGGAACAAATGACCTTCATATTTCCCATTTGGGGAACATTGTGAGTCGAACAATTGTCAGTAAAAAAGGAGAATCTCTCGTTTTTTGCTTTCCCAATTTCAGAAGCCTCTTTCCGAAAATTTCGCAGGTTCTTTTTTTCGATTCGTAATTCTCAAACTTAGATTTTACATTTTTAAAACTCCGTGGATTGACCGATTTGCCGCTCGTTAAAAAAGGCGGCTTTTGAGATCCGTCCATATTTGCTCCTTTCAAAGCAAGAGTTTCTTTTAAGAATCTTTTCCAACATCCGCAGCGCCATTGTTTTGAAGGAAATCCTTTTATTTTTGAAGCCATCCAGCTAGCCTGTAAAGCTTGATTGCCTAATGCAGAAGCAAACTGCTCGGGCTTTGTTCTCATAATAGTTCAGCTAATTGCGATTTTGCTATCCCGTGCTTGTAAGCATTTTAGGACGCGATTGTCCACTAGGTTCTCTCGTTCTTTTGTTCTTTAAATAAGTCGAGAATGTTGGGTGGAGTTCCAAATTGCTTGACGATTTTGAATTTCTTCTTAAGTCCTTTTTTTCGAATTACCTATTCGCCGCTACCTTTTGAGCTAATGTTGGCGACTTGTAAGGAGTTTTAGCAGTCGACGATGTCGTAACAAGGTGCACATAAACTGCGTAGACAACAGTTGAAGTTCTCAATGTACAACTATATTAAGAGAAGTACACCCGCTATGCTTAATAAATAAAAATTTTGGTATGTACAGAATGTGTAGAAAACATCAAAAAGTAGCGAATTAAAGAAGCGGAAAGCGGAATTTTAGGGGCCGGGTAAAATTTTCGAATTATCGAACATTGACTGTATAATAAATATTGGCTCACGTGGTTTTTTTGACCATCCCTATACATTAAATTGTGTATGCAGAACGTGGACAGGATAGTGGCGACCGGCCTCGTCCTCGTGCAGTCGATAAAAAGAATTCAGCTTTTACGGATTGACGTCAAAGCTGACGCGCATTCTATTACAGTACACCTATAAAAATTAATCTAGATATACGCGAGTTGAAGAACAGCGTCCCGTCTATATCCGCGAGATATCGCGGATCAGAGGAAAATAAAGCGCTTACCAGGGCCAAATGATTGAGAACACGATTATACCGAGCGTCTTAGAATTCGGAATTCGGTACGAAGTTGTTCTATAAGATGCAAAAACCATTGAACGTATTTTAGAAACCGTGTTGATTTGTGCGACCTTTAATAAAATAATATTAATAATAATAATGAACTTTATATACGAGATGTGGCAAGAAATAAGTTATTCTCGGGACATAAAGAGGTATTGCAAACGTGCGGCATCAGGAACGAAATGAAGATTTACAAGGTACAAATTATCAGATTTTAATTCCTTGCGCGCTATTGGCACTAGGATATTTTGCATACACAAATCTGGACAGTCGTGTGTGCGCCAATAAGAAAACCGCCTGCAATTGCAAAATCCTAACAAAAAAAGCAACTATATTTTCACTACTAACGGCTGGTTTCATAATGAACTTAAGTTACTTTACGTTGATGGCTAAAGTTGACATTAAATTTATTATGAAACTGGGCGTAATTTAATTTTTAATTAAATTAAACGAGACTTAAGAAATAGGAAAATCAATTTCATTTGGTCTGGCAGAACAACTGTGAATATTATCTTCGTCGTTTTATGTTCAGTTAAAGATTGCAAAATAGTGGCGTGTAACCTACGAAAGGCTCTTGAAGCTCAGCAAATCCTATTTGCCAGACAAGAAGCAAGCTGCCAGTTACCCAAAGAATTTTTTGAGAAATGTCCTTGTTGTAAAAATGTTGAAATTAGTGATAAAATGTTGAAGGATCATAGAAGAACCGCAAAAAAAATGTCCATAGCTAGATAAACTGCATAAAAATCTCCGTGCTCAATTAATTTCAAAATCCTAAAGAGCAATTTTACCAACTCAAACTTTTTTCGGTACCCATACGACATGCTCATTGAAAACTTGAGTTACTCGTACATATACATAGGTTTTGGCAAAATCATCTCAAAGCGCCAGCCAGCAACCTGTGAATCGCGGGCAAACGCACTCGGAAGCAGCAGGCGCTAGAAGCAACAAAAAAAAGGAAGGTTTCCTTGGCCGACGCCACACGCTAACCGCTAGCTCTTTATTGATCGTCTGACGGCTAGAACGGAACTTGCCGACAGCGGACGAAAGCCTCTTGCACAAGATTTACGCGCAAGCCCGAAAATACTCACTTCTGTTTTAATAATAATCCCACCGTTTGCACGCCCCATTCGGAAACCACGCAAACGGCTCCTTTCTTTGGTTTCTTCTTTCTCTAACATCGGAGATCTCCGGAGCTCTCGCTGTTGGGATGCGAAAGATGCTGTTGTCCTCTTTGTCGCGCGCTACATAAACTTACTATGTTGGTAGTATTCCGAATTGAATTGCCGGAATATATGGGAAGTGAATGGCAGAATTGGAGAAAATCGATATTCTACGGTAATGGAAACGAAATGTTTCTGGTTAAAGTCCTCGTAAATCTAGAAATATTTCCTATTGCGGTGCTGATTACAAACATGTGTTTTGTTTTTAGTTGTCGTGTTTGGATCTTTTTAAAACACAAAACTGCATCTGCGAAACATGTAAATTACAACCAACAACCGCCACGCACAGTATAGCACAAAAATGAAGACGTTTTTCAACGAAACGTGTTATTATATCAAATAAAAAATCCTGTATACGTACATATCTCAAGGCACGTATGTGTACTTATGAGCGTTGCGTATTGCCCCATTTAATGCATGCGTGTGGCCATCATTAGGCAAGATGATAAATTTTTTCTTTCATTTCACAACACTTCGTTCTTCTTACTCGTCTCCTTTATTTCATTGATTTTCCATGGAATACATACTATGTGGTCTAGACGTCCGTCTATAATAGGGGACTGTGTCTTCATTTATTATTTATTAACGATCATTTGGATTTAAGATTAATGTCAATTCCAATGGTGTAACAAACATGTCTTTTGAAGAGTACGCAAGAATTATTTATTGTGGGTTGTTAGTATTTTATTTTATGTTATTAATTAATACCAGCAAAATCAAAGGTTCTACGTGCTATAGTCCAAAGAAATGTGCAGATTATGCACTGACTTTTGCTCCTCTTTAGCAACACTTAGCGGCGGAGCATGAGTAAGCCAATAAAAGTTCGCCATGAAAAAAGATGATTCAGCACCACATTTAATAGATTGCAATTAAAAGTAAAACGTAATTCACGTACATTTGTATATCAACGTTTCTTTGAGGTTCTATCTTAAGAAAAATTATGTATTTTTTACTAACATTTTAACCCGTCTTTCTATAAATTACTTTGAAGAGAAGAAGGATATTTATGATCCTGGAACACCTACAGGGAACAGGCTTTTTGTCTAATTAAATATCTCGTTAATTTGTCAGCGGATAAGGATGAGAATTAAGATCTAGTATTTATACGTAACGATTTGATTTAATGAGATGTGCCCAGATGGTTTTTGTCCAAGTCTAGCGAAAATTGAGATTCAACATTATTATTTTCCTAAAACTTGATATTTGTTATTGTTGAAGTAGTGACAGTACAACGGCCGAGTAGTTTGTTTACGATGAGTCTTTAAAAAAAAAGCAATTTTGTGAAGAATTGGAGGTTTCACGTGAACGTTTTCGACGAAGACCTGGAGAGAGATTTGCACTATCTCTCTAAAAATTCCATTTGAAGATTTGTCATAACACTCGTACAGACAGGACAGAGTTAGTCCCTATTTGAGCGAGACCGATGAAAGCAAATTTTTGTTTCAAAAACATTGCAACGGAACATAAAAAGTTTTTTAATCCTTTTGAGGAAGAAAATATCCAACCTCACGTAGCTAGACACGTACTCGATTATCCCAATGATGTTCATATACTATTTATCCAGAGGCCAGCAAGAAGTTTGGATACAAATAGGATTTAACATCAATGGGACATTGCTTAAGAGATTCTTGCAGAATGGAAGAAGGCTGCACAGGACGCCATTCAACATTTAATTAGATGCATGGCTAGGCGTATAAATGCAGTAATCACTATCTCAACACTATTCTACACTAATTTCTATTGTTTTTCACGTTTTCTATAGTTTTAAGGATGATCTTATTGAAATTAAATTCTAACAGTGTAATTTTTTTGCTTAATACATTTCTCGTGGTTTGAAGGGCAATGTCGCTAGTCGTGTGGTGAATGGTGAATGATGAATTTAGAAGTAAAGCGAATGATATTGACAAAACCAAAGTAATACAATCAGTTTATAAAATACGGTGACTAAAGAGATGAATTTGTCAGCATAAAAAATAAACTAGAATGTTAACAAGCCTTAGCAACACTTCTAAACTGTTAAATAATGCAACACTTTACTTTTTATTTAATTAAAAAAAAAAACATTTCTTTTGTAATTAAATACAGTCTACGACGTGTTGAGCTCATGACGAAAGTATTTCAAGCAGTAGGTAGAATAGAAAATCAAAGTACGTATGCCTTCAGTTTATTTTTAAATTGGTGTAGTGGTGTACATGCTTTGAGAATATGTTTGTTCAGGGAATTTCTTGAGGATTTTCGATCATCTCCACCCCTACACTTTATCGCTTTGTTTCGATATCAGCGTATTGTAATATTGTCTTTTCGTGATCTTTGCGTGTAATTTATAATCATGTTCTTGTTGCTTGTACATATTAAAGATATTATTGTTTCCGGTAGCTGTGTATAAATGAAAAGTAGCTCTATTCTAGTCGACCATAGAACGTATCGAATTGTATATTTAAGTTTTCACCATACGTCCGAATATCGTCACAAGTTTCATTCGCAATAGCTCTGGATGTTATGATTATTAAAGAGGCGTTGATAAGTGTACTTCGTAGCATTATCTCGTGTTTTAGGCATACTAAATAATTGATAGCAGTGATCTGAAATCATAGATCCAAAAGGAGAGGAAATATTTAAGACATTTTAAACGCCAGAATTTTGCTCATTGAAATTAATATTAAAATCGCCACATCCAATAACTCTTGCATACATCAGTGAGTACCTTCCATAAACTCGTCCAATATACTAGAGGCAGCTGCATACGCATAGAATGACATATTGTACGCGAAATATCTTTGCCTTTACACAACAAGATTCCAAACATTTTTCAATAGCTGTCATTGATCCTTCGTAGGGTGTGGCCGCCACATCATTCGCAGCTGCTCGCGAATTTGTTCCATAAGAATAATATGCGACAAAAAAACAATCTTACAATCGACGTTTTATGGCCAAAATTGAATAATCTTGAATTGTTATAAGGACACAATAAGGAATTGATATAAATATAATATTCGTATAGGATACCGACAATAACAAATTTTTAAGGATATTATTAGGGAGAAAGGTTTTTCGAAGAGCTTTGTTACTTCCGGCAAGTATTATTAGGAAGTCTTCCTTAACTGTCTGTAAGCAGTAATATTTTCGACGAATATTCCGTATTGCAGTCTTCTGATTTACTTCCGCGCAAAAATTTGTTCTTTAACTAAGGGCATTGATCGAAAGTTTTCTTTTCCTCTATTTACATCTTTTTTTTTTTTTCAATGAAATTTGGGATTTTTGATTTATTTCTGGACTTTTAGTACTTTTAAGTAAATCAACTTGGGTGCTATTGTTACATTTATCAATCATTGTTCGAGTTTGCTTGTTTTCATTCTCAGTAGCGGTTTCGGCAGAGTTACAAGAAGTTTTTATGTTTTATAATTTATTCCTTCTTCGAAGACTCTTTTTTTCTCCTGTAATTCTTCAATATACGTAGAGAAAGAGTTACATCCCATCATCACCAGTAACATTGCTCTTAATCTCATAATAAACTAGTTAATTTCTTTCAGCATCTTCTATCAAAATACGCTGCACGAATACTACACGCATGTATATACATATACAACGACATGATTCAGTTTGATCGATAAAGTAATAAAAAAAAAAGCTTGAAATGATTAACATAACCGTTGTTGTTGAAATGTTTAATCGATACCGTGAATATGGTGTAATTAACTAATAATATGGTATTTCTTTTACCATTTATACAGCAATATTTCAAAATGTCCTGCAATCACGCGAAGTTGTACATTTTCATTTCTTTTCCGAAATCGATTATTTTACCACAATTTGTTTTTGTTTTATTTTACTTACGAAGAAAGGTTCCCAACCCGCACTTCCAGAATTTAACGAAACTTGGGTTGTTTGTAGATCTTAAAGGATTTTTTAAAAGCTATCGAAATACACTAAACATGTTGTTTAAGCTGGTGTAGTGATTATATTCACTTTGGCACACCATGGCACATATGTATTTTTGCTTTACAACCATCATTGACCTTACAAAATGACTAGACAGCTTCCATTTTACGCGGCATGTTATCGGAAAGGTTTACAGTGTATTCTTGGTGATACCATTCTTGCACTGCTTCTAACCGTTGAAGAGTTCTAAAAAAACCATTCTACGTCCTGATACACGCTCTCGAACGGTGTTCTATTGGATTTCAATCCGGTCTTCGAGTTAACCACTCCATAACAGGTGTCCCAGTTTCTCTAAGATTTTCTTAAACTATTCGAACTATGTGAGGTACAACGTTATCATACATATATACAAAATTCTGGCCGACAAATGGGCTGTACAAGATCCTATGTGGATCCAAAGCGTCAGTTATGCAACGTACAGCGCAGTCAGACGAGCACCACGCAAAGCCAAACTTGAAGATTGAAGATGTCGCTCTCTAGATCTTCTATACATCGGCATTTGAATAAATACAGAATCTTGATCCAGCAGAACATAACAATCTGCCAATCTTCAATATCCCAACTACCATGTCCACTAGCAAACACTAAGCGAGCTACACGATATTGGCTGGCGAGTAGTGATGCTCTTGCGGGAACGTGAACCCGAATATTGTCTTCACAAAGGCGGTTTCTTACCGTTTGCAGCGATATTTGGCAGCCAACATCTCCCTTTGTAGCAATCGAGTACAGTGCCTAGTATAGAGAGTTAGGCGCAAAAAGCGATTGGTACGACCTTGTCCTGGACTTCTGTCAACACTTTCAATTTCTTCGTGTTTTTGTGCCAGCCTAACAATGGTAGAATGGTTTACACCAAGGACTCTCGCTACAGAACTGGTTACAACTATCCTGAAGCAAAGCCAGACTCAGCTCAGACAACTTCTTCGTAGAATAGACCTTTTTATGTTAATTTATGGTCCTCTGTCGCGTGGCACTATGTATTGTAGGTTTTTCAATTTCATCCTGTATGTATTATTTAAACAATAATTTTTGTAATGATTCTTCCCATTTATATATTTATATAATTGCCGCCGGGATTTTATTTACTTTTTGAAACAGCTTTGTACACTTTCTAATGGCCACCTTCGCTTCCTCCCACTTTGCCAATATTGAACTGCTTTCCTAAGAAGATTTCATAAGAAAGCAAACGCTAAATAAAAGGAGAAATAAATCCCTCCTAACAATCTTAACTCTAGATTATTACTCCGTATCTTTCATTTCTTTTTAATTAAAATCCCTCCTTAAATTAAATTAAATTGTAATTAAAAATCCAAGAATAAAAAGGAAAAAAAACAAAAAAAAAAAACAAGAATACAGGCAGTAAAATAGAAACAAGGGATGTCTCTGTCACGCTGGTAAACGATTTACTTTCAAGCCTGTCCGACATAAATGAAACTGAATGTGGTACTCTTTGTTTAGCGTGTTGTTTTCTCTATCTTTCTCTAATCCGACCGACCGAGTTGCGGGAATGAAGTGAAGAAATGAGATGGAAGAAGAGGAGTCAATCTTAATTGAACTTTATAAAATATTTACATTTAAACTTCCGCTTTTTGAGTCATTTGTTAGCGACAGAACGCTTGTATATTAGTGGATGGGTTCGGCTTTCATGCAGAATCTACGCGTTGGAGGCGATAGAAATATTTCACGTAACAAATTTATCTTAAAAATTTAAAGTGTAGACGTGTTTTCAAAGTTGAGGCATCTATTTTAACAAATTGTAGAATACAGGATATTGACATGAGTTTCACAAATAACGAATTAATTGAATTAAGAAAAATATTGGCTACTTCGCTCCAAAGAAGGTGTTCAGTTCAAATTAATACCCTTGTTCTTGGATCCACTTTTCCAACTTTCTACTAACCAGTTCAACTTTTTTTGGCTATTCAAGCAGAAGTCGAAACATTACGATTACTTGGATCGTTTCTTAGTACCGAGTTAATGAGCAACCTGGTTCTTAAAATGGATTACTATTCTCTTGCATCGGTGCAACGTGGCCGTACATCCACAAAAGATGAACATCATTCCGGACGTCCTAAATCTAAATTGACAAAATCTACGATATGGTTGTGAATGATCGACAAATCAATGTGTGCGAAATAGTTGAGCCTACAGGCATATTGCAATAGTGTTTTCAATTTTGCACAAAAAATTGGATGTGAAAAAACCGTAATCTTGCGGTCGACTCTGAGGGGAGGAGGTTTTGGCGCTGACGAGCTCTTCCGTGGATACATAACTATGGACGAAAAAGTGGGCTTTTGAAGGCAAACGGGTCCCGAAGAGGGCGAAGACAGTGCAAACTGATGGCTTCGTTTACCGATTACTTGGAAAAAGGACAAACAATAACTGGAAAGTATTAGACAAGAACCGTCCTTATTTGAAAAAAACAATACATCAAGACAATGCACGGGTGCACAAAATTACGGAATTAAATTTCGAATTAGCACAACATCCACCGGATTTAGCCCTCAGCGACCTCTTTTTATTTCTAAATTTGAAAAAATGGCTCGACGGGCCACGGTTCACGTCGAACGAGGAAGTCAACACCCAAAAAGATGCCTATTTTGAGGACCTTCCGAAATCCTTCTTTTCGAAGGTCTTAAAAAAAATGGAGAAACGCTTGGAAAAGTGTACATGTGTTAAGTGGAGATTATATTAAAAAATAAATAAAAATTTACAGAAAATACTCTGTTTATCTATATTTTTCGAAGTACTTGAACGGCCGTCGTACCACATAAAATCCGGTATATTTATTTTGCTTTGTTGTACTGGTTAGCATTACCTAAACCTAGTTAATTCAAAAGAATTAATTTTTACCCTTTATATTACAATTAACATTAATTCTCATTCCCATAAAATCTTTTGGACTGGTTTCAATCTGATGCAAATACTTTAACGGAGACATATCTTATTTTGCCTACTGTACATATAATCAATAGTATAATGTTGCTAAACAATACGCTTCAATACAATGTTGAGAATAATCCACTTTTATTGTTATTTCAATTGTTATGGTAGGTAATACCGTTATAACATAACTACGCTGTTTTGACCGACTAACTCTAACGTATTTGTCGATAATAAGCACATTTCATTACGTTTCTCATCTACGTTCGCGTCGGCTTACTAATTAAATCGCGTGCAAGTTCTTTTTTTGCGCCTTCGAAACGCTTCAGACCCAATAAGCGTTTGGGTGTATGATTCATTTGTTTGCGCAAGTCGACGATCGAAGCCCATTTACGTTGCAAAGCGTTATGTGGAATGAGCTACATATAAGTTAATGTATGTTATTATTATATGTAATTTTTGTGTATACATTCACGCACTGAAAAATTTTGTTTTTTTTATGTTGGCTGACATATCTTGCACATTTTATTATATTATTATTATTATTATTATTATTATTAAGGCCGGGTCATAGTACAGATGCCTTTGGTACTACTCTAGGATCTTTTTCCTTCAGTTCCATATTGATATGTTGGTGTCGTGCAACTGGCGACAGCACATTTGCATAGAATGTGGTCTGTCAGTCTTCAGATCTTCTTGGCATAGATGACAAACTTGCTCTGCAGCTTTTCCTAGATTATTTTGCTGTCTCTGGCGTGTCTGATATGAGAGCTTTTGCCTGATTTTCTCCTTGAAGACTTTCCCAATACAAGGGCAGTAGTTGAAAATATGCTTATGTATTGTTTCTTCTTGCTGGTTAATTGTCAGTTGATTTTAGTATGTGTTTAATTAAGTAAATTGGAGAAATAGATTCTTGATCCAGAAGACAAGAAAATTAAAGGATTTTCATAGCTGGGCCCGCTAAATAATGATTAGGAAACACATCTTATCTTGGAAAGTTTGATTTTTTTGTACATTTTAATGATTTGGTCACAGCTACCAGGACAGTGTCAATGAATAATGAAAGATACAAGATACAATCTTACAAGCTACATAAAAGGGTGAACATATATCGCTAGAATTGAAATGTGGCATAACGCACAGTAAGAAAATTTAGCGAGGTTTCAAAAATAGGAAACATGAACAAACGCCAAATTTCCGTAAAATAAGCAAGTTCTTGTTGAGAATTTGCTTTCTGGATAACGCCCACAAGGGCAAGACCCCGTATGTTGACACTATTGACGGTATGCGGCATAGTAAGCATAATTGGCAAGCCTCCTGGAATACCTAATTACCGACATGCCGATCGTACGAACGCGTGATATTGTTCGCGATACCATTCCGCAGCCTGCCAATATAATTACCGACCGAATAACATGACTTTCATGTCTATAAAACGATTCGACGCGTCTTCATTTGACATCGATCTTCGCGATTCGAAAATTGGTTGGCACGGAGAAACATTCCATCGAACGTCTGACGTCGAAGGCGACGAATCTTTACTGAATGAGCGATCGAGGATCGTGCGACTACCTGCCAGCCTGCATGTCTACCGACGCCAACCAACGCAATCTTTTAGCATAATTGTCGGGCGTGTGCGTAGAAAATCTATATTTGTAAAGTTAAAGCTAATAATGGTTGTTGAAGTAAAAATTTTCGAGAAAAAATAATTTATTGGAGATCTCTCTACTTTTTGGAAGGCTTCGGAGATCTTGCTTCGAACTAGTCGTATACATGATTATTTACCAAAAATACTAAATACAATTATACTAAAACCGTGCAATGAATGTAATCTATTTGCTGAAAATTATGAAATGGTACGTCACACAATAAACAGACCCGGATGAACGTTTCCCTCCTCCCCGCCTGCAACATTTTCCTGATTCATTAACAACCAAGGCCTAACGACAACTCGTGCGCTAGAGCTATTGGTTTTTTTTTTGTCCCGTAATCAAGCGGAAAATCAATAATAAGCTAATTACGTGACGCCTACGCGAAATATCTAAAATGATTTTCTATTAAGGCAATAAAACGAAAGCTCCCCAATCACATCCAAAACAGCAACAGCGGACTACAAATATTTATAGAGATAGATTGGTAATGGGCTTTGTCACGATAAGGATGACAATGACACGAAATGGGTGATGTTTTTTATGGATTTTTTGAATGGATTCTCCCCTCCTTTTCCATGTATCCCACTCCACTGCCAGATGCTTATTAACTCTTTTCTGATTGCTGTCTTGTTTTATTATGTCAACGGTTTATATTGGCATGCTCACCAGGGGCTATCCCGAACCCCAAAGTTCAAGAAATTATGAAACTTTTCATTTCGCTAGTACAAAAATTACAAATTTTGGATCGGCTCGAAAACAAAGAAAAAAATCATGTTACAAAAATCCAAAGATTTAAATCAACAATCTGAACCACGTATACAAAAAAATGAAGATAGAAAAGACTCTTAAAATATAAATTTTCACGTAATCCACTAGATGCCAATGTTATTAAATATAAAGCTTTAAAAATCTGGTTCTACTTAAGAGAAAAATGGAGACTCTGCAACTAGCTCTGGTTTTGTTGCTAGCAAAAAGTGGTTTGATTGGTTTACGGCCGGTTTCATAATGAATTTAAAATGACTTTAAATCTAAAGTACATTTTAACCTTAATTAATTCGATGACTAAAATTAACATTCAAATTTAAAGGCACTTTAACCCACTCCCGATCAGTTCTTGGACTACCTAACTAAAGAAGCTCCGCGCGTATTAATGCCATGTTCTTTTTTAATTTCTGGAACGTTACCTCCCTTTTTTGCATTAATTATTTGTTTCGTATAACACCCGACTTTTTACAAACGTTACTACTGTGTTACGTGAGGGTGCCGCTGAATGAGAGAAATCGATTTTTTTAATTTATTCATTTCTTACTCTTTCAAATTTCACATTTATTCGGTGGCGCCTCCTACCAAATATACTTATTAAATACAAATGATAGTAAGTATAAAAATAAAGGAAGATCTATCGATGTTCCAACGACAAGGTTATCAGCGAAAATCTAAAATAATTAAACACGGAAATCATAAAAAAGTTAAAAAAGAAGAAAACTCGAGCGTTCTCGGTGTTTGAGCCGATACTATTTAGTTATTGTTAATTGATTCATGCTGCTTATTAAAAGCTTAGCAACAACCACTGAAACGTTTAAAAAGTTGACCAAAGTATTGTTTTTAATACCTTCCATAATTTCAGAGATATTAACAAAAATTTATTTAACGAGTGTTTCCTTCTCAGCGAGGTCCTCTTAAACCTAATATTTTTGATTCTAAACCATATTTTCCATTAATCCATTAATTATTGTAACCTAATAGTTTCCTCAAAAATAAAAAAACCAGGCAATCAAACAAAAAACGGAGAAATCATTCGGTAATGCGTTTCAAGTGGTCCGTCTGTAGTAAAAAGATCTCGAAGAAGACCATGCCGCACTTGAGATTAAACGCCCACTTTCCAGAAGCTGAAATCAAGCTGTAAAACGAGAGAAATCTTATATCGAAAGTAAATATGCATCTTGAAGAGCTTCTTCCCAATAATAAATCATTTCGTCTCGTGATTTGCGGTTATAGATTTTTCTATATTTAGACCATATCTAAAATGAAGATCTTAATTCTTGTAAACTTAGTTTTCATGCAATGTTTTTACTAGCCGAGCTTGATTTATGTCACTGTTATCCGTCCGAAAAAAATAAAATTAAAACGTATTTTGTTTGTTCCAGAATTATCCACGAGAGCGGGTTTACAAGTGAAGACTTTAAACAGTACCGGCCGGTGGTGTACAGCAACACAATCCAATCGCTTGTGGCCATACTGCGAGCGATGCCGAATCTGGGCATTTCCTATGGAAATAATGAAAGAGAGGTTAGTATTGTAACTCCGCACTTTTATCTTATAACATACCTTAAATAGCTTTTATCTTCACTTAATTATCCTTGGAGCTATTGACGAGAAAATCAAGATAGAACTTATGATGCTCCATTTCTCAGATTTCAGATTTTTCAAATCACAAGCTGAGAAGGGCTGAATAAAGTTTCATTACTACAGCACCTTCTTGCGCTGTAGTAATGAGTCGTTTTGAATTATTATTAATAAATAATAATAGCTGATCGACAATTTTACGTAAGCATCTTTCCCACCATCAGTTATAGATTGGTGCGTAGGCGGGAGAGAGGGACAAAATAGAGCGAATTGGGGAATTGAGCTAGAGATGTTAAATAAAAACTGAAAACCTATATGCAAAATAACGTGGACTTATGCGCCACAAACTAAAAAACACGTAGATCCCAGAAATACAACTGCATTTTGCAACTTGAATTTAGCTTGAACTTTCAACTTCCCTTAAAAACAACACGCGAACTTCTAATTTGAAGACAACTTAAAAAAAGTCGATGTCTTCTTTCCTTTCAATGTTTTGTCCTTTTTTAATTACCAACCTAATAGAAGACTTGATGTGCTTGAATAAGGAAGTGTACAACAAATATAGTCTGCATTTACGAGTTTCATTTAAATCTGAAAAAAAGTTGAAACCTAGAAATTTCTCTTTGTTAGTAAAATTATCGCTTTCAACTGCTGGTAGTCAGTCTCACTTAAATTAACATTTGACATTCAAACCGCTTACGGCGTTATAACAATGAATACATCAAATAACCATATTAATCCGTCTATTTCCCATAAAACGTATATCAAAAATTAACTTAAAAGGACTCTAACGCAACCGTAGGACACAGTCGGTCATTTAGCAATTATCCTTTGGTCTCAACGGGCGGCGTGGCCGATATTATTCGGGACGATGGAATGATTGTCCCCCGGAGCCGCAAACGGAAACCGCTAGAGACACGTTTGGAGTTCGTATGCAAATATCGTCGGCGACTGAATCGACCGCTTGGACACTTCGATTAACGCCATTGTACAGTGCCGTGTAATTGAATTAGCTACTGTTTTCTGCAAATTTCTCATAAAAACGTATTGGCAGCAAGAATCTGTTGGTTTGAGGAAATTTTGGACTGCTAAGATCAAGACTTAAAATAATAAATTTTAATAGAATTAAGTGAATGTTGAGTTACACGATAAATCCGGTGAAAACGGACAATGATACATTAATTCGATGTTTTTCTCCTTCAAATAATATTGTTTGTCGTGCTGCGTGAAAGCTGGCATTGTCACGATGAAGGATTATTAGACGTTGTCGCTTGCCTTTCCTGATTTCATGGATGTCTTCTGGCAAACAAATTGTTGTATACCATTCGGCATTAATTGTTCTTCGATCCTCCAGTGCAATGCTTGCGACAGGTACGCCCAGTACTACAAGAGAAACAAGCAATCACGTCATCGTCACCTGTTGCCATGTCGTGTATGCATTTTGTTCCTCGTTTTTTGTGCTTGGATGAAATAATACGGAATCCATCAGGAATAAATCTAAATGTTCATGCAAAATCGGAAAAATTTTTGGAACAACAACCGATTTTGGTCGACCTCCACAAAATTCATCGCGACCACGACGAAATTCTACAAACCAACTTTTTTTTCTGAATGTGCTTCGTTACCAAAAAATGAAATGAAGCGATTCGTGACAGAGACCCTAACACAACAGATCTTTATGCTAAAATCGTAAAAAGCTTTCGAAACGAAAAAAAGCGGTGCCATTCTAATTCCAAGAGACTTTAATTTCGTCTGTATATGTATGAATGATGAAATTTCGTTTTCCATTTGTTTTTCTTTTATTATGGTCTATCATATTAGGAAAGCGGTTCGACTCTTACCAACCTAAGGGATACACTCGCCTGGCGGTGACTGTATGCCGCGTCGTCTGCATATTTAGCGGAAAGGTCACGCAAAAGTACAATAAGCTTAATTATTTAATATTCTGCTAAATACCTTTTATGTTGTGTTCATTATAAAACATATAATATGTACAGTTGTGTTCATTATTTTGTGTGACTATATAGGTTGTTGCTTAATGTAAAGCTAACTATTCAGCAATCACATTTTCCCGGGCCGAGATCTACAGCCGATCGTAGAGTAAAGGAATTATGTTGCGGCCAAGAAAATGATTTTAGGGAGCGAGCATAAACAGTTGCTATGGATATTTTGCGAGGAAATTTGGTGGAGGTTATTGGTCATTGGCTGTGAAAGGATTAGTGACGGGAATTGTTCATAGATGTGCGAGGTGGAGTTGATTTTGGTGGACCATTCATGATACAGGAAAGTCTTCATCGTGGAAGAATGGTCTCCAAGAAATGGCAATGTTTTCTATATTTTTCAAGGAATCTTACGTCAGATGCCTTTGTCGCCGCTACAAGCAGATTCGTCCCCGGACGAGGTCCCTGCAAAGATCTCCGCAGTTTAGAGGGCTTTGGGAGGCATGTATCAAACCAGTAAGGTACCATCTGAAACGAATAGCAGGAAATTCGGTCTTCCCAATTGAGGAAATGTGTACATTTATATGTCCAATTGAAGTGCGTCTCCATCAACGTTACTCAATTTCTAAAGATTTTTCCATTTTTACTGCCCCCACTTTTTGCTTGGCCACTTTCGATATGATATGATGAGCACTGGTTTTAATTAGAAAGCAATCGGTACCTCCTCTCAGATGGAAGCTAAAACCCCGACCTTCGCAGCGAGAGTTTGTCGTGAGATTGATCATGCGAAGATATAGACAAAGACTAGTGTATCGTATTTTGTAGAAAAGAATGAAGTAAAGCTTGTTATCAGTGTTCCATTTTTGTCGTATCTCATTTTTTTTTCTTTCATTGTTTTGTAAGTATTTCTCTAGACAAAGAATCCTACCTGCGTGTTTGGATCCTGACAAACACGCAAGTAGAAGATATTACACCCTGTATATCATCTTCTCCCACCACTGCAGTACCTTAAATTAGGTTCGCGTGTACGGTTCTGTCGTCGATAATTATAGATAATTGCGCTAATAATAGGCGGAGAAAGGATCTTCTCGATAATCAGGGCGGGATAAAAAAAGAACATTAATGCTATTAGTAACATCCTGTTATTTTATCAAAATCCATCCACGGATCGATACATTATTGCCACAGCAGCGTAATCATGATAACAAAGCGCAGATCCGTGTTGTTTTGGACACGAATTAAAAGTTCTATTTAGATTAGGAACGTCGAAGCTCAAACAAAAAAAAAAAGGAGAGAATGTATTGTATTAGCGGCTCTACGAAAATGGCAGGGCAAACAGAGAGAAGGTTATATTTACAGTTGATTGGGGAAAGCAGCAAACAGACCTATTTAATCGCAGCATGTCATTGTTTTAGTAAAGGTGGCATTATTTAGCATACATGGTATTTGCTACAAATGCAACACTGTAGTTTAGATCTTCCACAAATAAATTACGTCATCTAATGAATTCCAGTACTTAAGCGTGGCTACGAAAAAATGTCGTCGGATTAATCGAGAAATGTTATAAAGTAGGCTTTCGAAAGGCTCAAAGGCTTGTACCTTCTATCCACGGTCAATGGAAGAGACGAACTTTATGACATGTGCTACAAACATTTATCAGGCTTGTATTATGGGAGCACATTATACGAATCGGCAGCTAACAGATTAATTAATTTATGATGAATTGCCTGTAGAAGCAGAAGAACCACCGTGCTGTTCGGCAAGGAAGCAAATTATGAAAATCGAAATCTCTGGAAAAAAAATTGTTATTAGATGAGATACATAAACTGGCTATCCAGGATCTACCAGGAACTAACAGTTATTGGAAGCTTAAGAAGTCTTCATCACTAGCTGATTCGTATAGAACTTTGTCATAATATGATAAAAAGCTGTCATTACATCAAGCAGCAAGTTTACCTCTTAACGTAGCATATCCACAATATAACGGGGAACTCTTTCATAATGCCTAACTTTTTCCAAAAATTCGAATGGAAATTTTGGACGCAATATGTATTTATACAGATGAATCTAAAGGTACAGAAGGTTGTGGTTATTGTTGTTCCCAAATGTCATAATACGAAGGTAGGGCTCCGTGATAAAGCTTCAGTATTTACGGCTGAAGGTGCAGCAATTAAACACGCCCTGATGCATGTTGCAAGGAAAACTCTGAAAAATTCTGCGGTCATGGGCGTTATTGAAATATATTCAGAAATAGAAAATACCCAACTAAAACAGTTGTGTTGGAAATATTGACTCGGGTAGACAAGCTTCTGAAGTTTAAGGTCAAATTTTATTGGATTAAGCAACATGTAAGAATTAAGCCTCGATTGCAGATTACTCGATGATTACTAGACTCTGGTCACTTTCCAGCTCATCTTGATAAGATCGAGATACTCAGATCTAAATCACCGCAGAACGGCGCCACTCAACGTATGGTGATCAACATTAGTTGTATGCTGCAAATTAATTGCAAAGTTGTCTATGATGCGGTGATTATTGAATTCATTAAAAATAGAAAAGTTCGAATCTAGATTAGGTAGGTTAGGTGTTGGATTTGCCGATTTACCAGTGTGGGTTGTTCCTTTTGGACGATTTCTGTTAAGTCATCCCGATAGATATGAAATTTGCTTTGATTCAACTAAACATGTTAAAATTTACGAAAATCGGTAAACGTTTTTGGTGAGATTATTAAATAAATGCATTTTCTTATATTTTAAAGTGATTAAAAAAAATATATTTAGTAATGCAACTTTCAATTCATTAAGAGGTGTTTTCTTCGCCATCACTACTAGGCTCCATTAACCGAGAGAGTTACAGCAAGATATCATCATTGCTATGGTGGAGAAGTTGGATCTATCTACGATCCTAGAGCCTTGCAATATTGAATTATTTAACAGAATAATCAGAAGAAAAAACTTCCGAGAAATTATCATCTAATCGCAAACAAAGCTTATCTCTCTATGCAAAATCGAAGAACTCCATATAGAGTTAATGGTCATTTAACCAGAAATCAACGATTATCAACAATTATAAACTCTTAGCAGCCAGAAATACTGTAAGGAGAGTGGTTGCTTAATTTTGAGCTTGAACAAAAGAATTGTGAAAACCATGAAAATGAAGAGATAGTGTGCAATTTGCAACATAATCCGTTAAAAAAAAAAGAGAAAACAAACTTGAACAAAAATGAATAGTGATAACTTAAAAAATTATTAGTTTCTTTTGAAAATTTCCATCTTATTTATTTTTTTCCCACATTTATGCCCATTCTTCTATACACCATGTTCTTATGTTCGACTGCTTATTACCTTCCACACCTACAAGTAGATAGTTAATACATTCTAACATAAAAATTGCTTTGCTGCAGACACCTTTAGCATTATAGTTTGGTAAGTGTGCGGAAGTAGACTTTTTATTCCACGATTGGTTACATTTTAATGTAAAAATATAGGCTAAAACCACTGTAAAACAGGGGTGCTTCCATTTCAAATAGGCCACACTGTATATTAAAAAAAATAAAAAAAATACTATTGTTATTATTCAATTTAGTAAAAAGAAAAACATTACATTTAAATACTCCACGAGCGAAATTCAATAAATTCTGCAGCTAAATACGACATACCAGCTAAATTGGAAAATTTCTACTGAGACATCTTGGACATTTAAAATCTGTTGTTCCGCAATACACGGTGGGATTTCCCTAATTTCGAATTTTGCCCTTAAAAATCCCAAGCGTTATACAGGAAATTTCCTAATTCTCAAATCGTATCCTAGGATGTTGTACGAGGGGTTTCCCCCAATTCTCGAACCGGGGGTTACCTCTATTCAAGGAAGCTGTGTATACCGTCACTATATTTTTTTTTAAACAAGCCGTTTCATTATATTGTTGTTACTTTATTGAAGCAAATAAAACAAGAAACGATGAAAATGACCAGAATTTACTAATTGACACGTGCTCAATTGCATTACACCTGGTGCCGTACTTCGAAATTCGTCTTAACTAATTGATTTTTTACACACCACTGACTAAATGTCAGTGAAAACACGCAGATACGTGTACGTACAATGCAAACAGCATACATTTATGTACAATAAAACGGAACAGACCCGTAGACTTTCGCACGGGTCTATCGCATAGTGTAGCCGACACATCATGCCTAAAATAACAAATATGAATCCAGAAATATATCGAATGTATTTCTGGAAAATAAATATTTAGAAAAGTCGGCGTGCAATATACCCGCGTGAATATCCATCCTCGTATGTATGTAAATATGGAGGGACGCGCGCGCGTGTGTGTGTGTGCCTCTACGTCCGTATTAATGGCAAGAAGAAACTGATTGATGGAAACGATCCAAAATCTGCATTTACACGCGGAAGGATATACTGGCTGCGTATAAAATTTTGCATCAAGTTAGGTTTGATATTTGGTAGGGTTCAACTTTTTAATCCGCACTTTTTTTTTTTACATAAGCTTTCAGTTTTGTTTACAGATGATTTTTTTTTTTAAGGAACAAAGAAAGTATTTACTTCAAAACTATAGAAAAGTATCTCATTATTCAATCTTTGATATTTTAATATATCTGTGAGAAAGTTGTCGGCGTAATTGGTGCCGGGATTGCTAACAGTGGGACAACAAGCGGATACGACTGTCACGTTCGACGTTGTATTTGGATTTCTACAAGCGAATTCCGCAAGAATTTTTGCGTCCGATAGTCACCGTTAATAAAACTTGGATCCATTACTATGCGCCTGAAACGAAGCGATGGTTAAAACAACGAGTTTTTCAACGCGAATCTGCTCTGAATCTATGCATGATATACATAAATGGAGATAAAAAGGAATATATATATATATACGTTTTTCAATATTCAGAGAAAGTGTTCTAGGGACAGAAATGATCAAAAAAGTTTAACAAACATTTGCTGGAATACCAACGGTTATTGAGGTAGGAACACTGCTTATTTTTCCAGACAATTTCCAGCAATACGTGTGAAAGTGGAATGTTTCCGAGTGCTAGAATTACATCCCAGGGGACAGATGGTCCGGGTCTTACAGTGGAAAAAGAAATTCTCATTGTGGTCGTCTCGTCTCCAAATTAATCAAACTATGGCATGGGAAATTATTTGCGAAAATGGTTTAAAACCATTCCATATTCAGCGCGCCCAGATTCTTCAGGACGGTTAATTATCAAAGCAGTTGAAGTTTTGAAATTGGATAAACGGGAAACCGTACTTTTTTCACTCCTGGTATAAACAAATAACTGTTACAATCAACATCGTTCAGCATTAACGTGTGATGTGGTGTGATAAACAAGCAATTACTTGGTCCAGTTGTCCACATATTTATAATTTTTAGAAAATAATTTGATAGATTTACTGGACGATGTTTCATTGAATGTTAGACAAAACATGTACTATCAGCGTGGTGGTGCCCCAGCTTATTTTAATCGTGCTGTGATCATCATCTTAACAACACTAGATTGGCCGTTGTGGTCGCCAAATCGACCACCAAAATCTCCAGATTTGAATCGTCTGGGGATTGGCAGCTACTCCACAGAGAATTTTCATTCGTCAACATATTTTATTGTATGTGTAAAATTGATGATAGATTTTCATGTATATCTTTTTTTTTTTCAACAGAGGGTGCTCTGTATCTATATACTTGAACTTGCCGGTTATATACATAAAAATAGAATTGCATTAACTTTGCGAACATATTCAGACGAAATAAGATGCGTGTGAATGAAGATCGTCTTGCAATTACAGCTGAAAGTCCAGATTGTCCAGAAATAAAAATATACAATCATCTTCCTGACAATTATAAAGATCTGAATTTAGATTTATTTAAAACTAAAACTAAAAATATTTCATTGCAGCAAACTCACTAGTTTTTATTACAAAATATTACTTATGCTACTTTAACGCAATTATTGTGTTAACCTCTCTGATGTCCTTCTTTCTGAGATGGAAATAAATAAATAAATGGTCATTATTATCAATATAATTTCTATTTCTCGGTAAAAATATTTCCATATCCCTCTTCAATAGATGATAACAGCAATTTGTGCTGTGTTCTTGGAGGAATACACAACACATAATACCTTCTTCATTAATCAAGATGAAATATTTCGTGATAAGAAATTGGATGTAGTAAGAAGTGATTTTTCATTTTTCAGTTTACCTCGAATACCTTCGAAACATCCATATTTTTTTTTACAATTCTTCTCAAGATCATTTCAACGGATTTCACAAGATAAGCCGAAACTTATTCACCAATACAAATCCCAACAGAATCGATCGCTAACGTGACCAGAGTCCCATATTACGAACGCTGCTCTGACCAGATGTTTCGTTAAAGGTAATAGGTATGTCCAGTAACAATAGCATGTCTAAAATCGTCAGTATGACGTTCGTATATCACGGATAGAGTCGATGAAACATGCATGCGATGTACAGGATATAAATGGATGCTGACCTTTGCTTCGCCAAACAAAGAAAAATGAATGTGTATGCAGTTAATTAATTCTTAGTTTGTATATACGAACGATCATATCATCGAGATATGGAAAAATAAGGTTTCTGCAGTCTGGAAAATCAGCACCCTGCGCTAAAATTTACGATAAACTGGCATTTGAAGATCGCACTACAGATTGTTTCACCCCAGCTTCGTATTGGAAGTATTAGCTGTGAATCCCATTGCACGAGGCTCTGAGTCACTTACCGGACATTTATTATTAATTCGAATTATGAACCGTTACAGACAATATTCCATCCCCTAAAAGCAATTCCAACGGTAGCAGTCACATGGATTCAGAAATGGATCAACCTGCAATTATAATATAGGATACAAATGGCTCGTGCTGATGTCCTATCGCGACTTCCACTTCCAGAGATTGGAGATGCAAGTGAAGCGGAATTAAACCATTTTTTCAATTAAGAGGAGGTACTATTGTCAGCTGTGTATATTAGCAGAGAAACGCGTAAAGATACACTTTTGTCGAAAGTTATGGAGTATAGTTTGAATGGTTGGCCGTTCGAAACTAAAGATCAAATTCTTAACCAGTTTTGGCAGAAGAGAAATGAAATTTATATGGGGGCGGAAAATCATAATGTCCGCTATGTTGACAATCAAAATTTTGGCTAAGATTCACGAAGTAATAAGTGATAAGTTTAAGGAACTTAGAAAACTTGTTCAATTATCAACAAAACAAATTTACCATAAGTATATTAAAGAGATCTGCCAATCAATACAATCAAATCCAAATAAGTTGTCGTTCTGGAATGGCCTGCCTTTTCACATACATGAATAATATAGAAAACTTATGAGGCTGGATAAGGAGACAAGTTTACGTCGTTTAACGTCAGTTTAACACCAGAGAAGAACATAAGAGCCACTTGGGAAGCAATTCCAATGAATTTGTTAAATAATTTATTTACTTCGTCGCCTCATCGCGTGTTAGCAGTTATTGAGAAATGAAGAGGTCTTACTCATTATTAAAATAAAAGATAGTTGCCTTATTTCTATTTCTTGTTGTTTTTTTTTTTGGGTGAGAGTAATCAATTGTCGCTTTGAAAATTACCATCAGAGTGAAACAAAATCCTCAAAAATTGGTTTTTGAAATTAAGGCAAACTGGCGTCTAGATTTGTACAAGGGACTTAATTTAACTATTTTTTTAATCAATTTAACTAAAACGTTAGTGTTTCAATGAAATGGCGTTAATTGTGAGACGAAAGTAATCAAAAGTCGAGCACTGTATAACTAGCTACTAGATGCTACTAAATCTAGTAAATATCGTAGATTAATATGTAGAAAGGGAAAATGTTATGTATTCGAATTTCGCGCTAAAAGGTACCAATTAATACTATTAGTGTAAAACAAGAGAAAACTTGGAGTTGACAATAATATGTAAAATTGTAAACAACATTAGATAATAAAGTGTTGCACACCGAGTAATCCTTCATTTTAACGAACCTGCTACTGAGAAACATAAAAGTTATCGAGCTACAAATATGTACAACTTCAATAGATTATTTTACGAGTTGGATGAACACTTCCGAGCGTACATGCAAGGCTAATCTATCAAAATGATATTCATAAGACAATTACGAGCAGAGTAGTTAAATGTTATTTATGACTTCAGAGATTAATATATTTATAAGATGCAGATAAAAATTACAATGTATTTTCGCATGTCAGGTACTCTTTATTATTCCCAGAAACCGATTTATTTACAGATTAAAATTTACAGGTATTAAAACAAATAATTTTATAGGAATCGGTTTAACCAATTGATATGTCTGATAATGAGGATAATTATTGGGTCATCCTGCATTTCATAAATTACTCAACATAATACGACAAAATGTTATATTTTTCGTAACATGTCTGATAATTTTGCCAATTCTCAACAATTACATTTTGATATCCTTGATCATTAACGGTAGATATTTTTAAATATTTATAATTTTTTTACTTGCGTAAAAAAATTATAAATTATACCATCTCAATTGGGTTTAACACACAGTGATAAGGTGGCAAAAAGCAGCTATATTATAGTTGCTATATTATAGTTGTATTTTTCTGTGGAGACAACGTTAAGAAATCATCCTTGTTTCAGGAATATTTTTTCTCTTAACCAAAGGAATATGTAATTTTTCCTGGCAGCTTTGATACGATTCATTGTTGATAACCGCTACTGAGTTTGCTGGTAGGTTTGGTTAGCAACCCATTGAGAAACCATTCCGCGTACACTTCAGCATAAACTTCATCGCGAGCACCTTTTCCTTTTTTCAAATCCTTTCTCGTTGCCAGGGTGGATATGAGCATGTCGTTGTCCACAGTCTTTTGGTACAGTTAGATCAGAGTTTATTTATTAGTTTATATAAGTATTACCAATTCTCCTAGAGAAAAAGCCGCTGAAAGGCGTGGCTACAGCGCTAGTTCAGAATAAAGATATTTTTATACAAATTGTTTTGAACCAGCAAAAGAAGATATATACTTGAGATCAAGTCTATTATCCTATCAATCAAATTGAATGGAATAGCAGCAAAATTAACTGCTCGTATCATATCAATTAAATATCGTTAAAATACTCTTTTAATATTAAAATAAAAGTTCACTATTTCCTGAAAAATCCCAACCCAAAATGTCTCGTTATATAAATCCAGAGTGGAAACGGCAATACTGTACAACCCGGATATGAACTGAAGACTGAAAAATTATTCCAAACTAATTTTTTTTTCTCAATATTATCATTATTAGACTAAAAAAACGTTGTTGAAACTCGCATGTTTCCATTATTTCAACTTCACTTACCTAAACATTTATATCATGTTGAAGAAAAATCTTTTTCGCAAATTTATATTCCCGTGAAAAAAATGGAATAAATTTAGTATCGCGACGTCATTCATCCCAAAATGTTTCGAGAAGAGTACTCCATGAGTTCGCCTATATGTCCGCTCTTTTTCCTTTATAGCAGAGCAATATGCTTACATTTTAATTCTAGTAATATAAATCTTACCGGAAGATTTAGGTCTCTTTGTGAAAATATTTTTTTCAGTCTTAATTTAGCTCCGATCGGTTAAACTAATCAGGATGATTGTAAAGTGTTAATGAAAAGAAATAATGAGTGTTATCTTGATATTTTATACAATACGACCATAAAGAAATGTAATCGTGAAGTTGTTTTTTTTTTAATTATTTTTTTATGTTGGTCACAGCCATATCTGACTATTAAATCGAAGATTGAAAGTTCAAATTATATTTGATATTTATCACAGAACACCGGTCTAAAAGAATCGCCACTAAATGACATTATATGAAGACAGCACATTGTGTGCGTGAAGTACTATGTTATGTTCATAGCAAGTTGACTGGATTTTCTTCAAAGTAAAAATCTGATCCGTGATCGACCTACCACACCTGAAGCCTGTCTGATGTTTCCCCGAAATTTTTTCAGCACACTTATTCGACCTCTGGCTAACGACTTTTGATAGCACTTTGTTGGTTTCGTCTAATAGAGCTATTCCACTATAATTTTCGCACCTCGTCTTTTTGTCTTTTTTTACCGTTTTGCTGACATTTCTTTCGTTCGTCAACAATATTACGTCACAATTTAATATGAATAGCAAGATTTAATTACCAAATTAAAAAGTAATTCGACAGGGTCGTTGTTTCTTTTTTTTTTTCCTCTTTGATACCAGCAGATATATTGCACCACCTCGACATGCATATTCTTAAGTGCCAAGTATACATTAATTAATTAATTAATTAATTATATATCGACTTCCGTCGGCGAGTAGTGAATAATCAGTTCTGCAAATCTCTTTAAATTCTTAGATCTTTGATACGCTGGAAATGAATTTTATTTCATCGATTAAATTTTTTTTACATTGAAGAAACTAAAAATAACTGACTTATCGCTAGTCGCCGCCGAACTAAACTGATAAATTGCCTTTAACTAAATCCGAAACCGTTGATTCTAAGAAAACTTTCTTTTGCAGATGGATGGTAAGATGGTGTTCGACGTCATTCAACGTATGGAAGATACGGAACCATTCTCAGAGGAACTCTTGGCGGCTATGAAGAGGCTGTGGGCTGATTCCGGCGTACAAGAATGCTTCGGAAGATCCAACGAGTATCAATTAAACGATTCAGCGAAATAGTAAGTGACTCGAATAAAATACAATTTTCCAAACAAAAAAGATTAAAATCAGAAATATTAATGCTTATTTCCAAGTTGATTTAATTTCATTAATTTTCTATTTTCTTTTTCAGTTTCCTCGATGACCTAGACCGATTAGGAGCCAAAGACTATCAACCAACAGAACAAGATATCTTAAGAACCCGTGTAAAAACCACTGGTATTGTGGAAGTTCATTTCTCCTTTAAAAACCTTAATTTTAAGTAAGTATCGTAATTGATCGTTGTTTCCATTTAGAAACCCTATATTTAAGTGCATATTAATTTTTTTCATGTATAAAAACGTCCTATGTCGTATATTGCTTTAAACAAGCTTTATCTGCCCGCGCGAGTGTTCTTGCGGTTTCACTTAGTTTCCTTTCGCTTGGTGCAACTTTATTAATTAGCTCAAGCCGTAATCGTTAAAAGTCTACGGCTAATTTTGTTAGAGGAAGGAGGGAGATTTTTTTTTGTATTAATTTCAGTGCGTATTTCCTTTTATTTGGCGATAGAGGGCTCCTTAAGTGATTAAAAGCTTGATATGTATCAAAATGTAAGTGATTGCGTGCTAGATTTAGTTTAGATATTTTTGAAAGTGTGAATAATGTAAATTACATTGGATACAACATTCTACATGTACATGTTTTCAAAGTTTCATAATTTTTCTTGTCTGTTCCATTCTTTTTTGTTCAATAACAACGACTATAAAGCAATTCTGCTTACCGACGTAAACAGAATTGCTTTTTGGCGAGTCAAAGAAAATATAGCTCCTTATCGCTATGGAAGAATCGAATCGTCAGATGTAGCACAGCGCATAAACGAAACCGGGCATAATATTAAGTTGGAAAACCTCGGACGTAACTTCTCGCGAGAATTAATTATTTACGAAACCAGTGCTTGAAAATAACCAACAATTGTTTGTTTTTGTCATCATTCCACTTATAAACAATCTTGATTATTCGAGCCTTGCCCGTTTTGAGTTTACAAGTAATCGTAAACATTCAGCATTGTTTTCTTTTGTTTGGCAGATTATTCGATGTCGGCGGCCAACGATCGGAGAGGAAAAAATGGATTCACTGTTTCGAAGATGTCACAGCGATAATATTCTGCGTTGCGATGAGCGAATACGATCAGGTCTTGCATGAAGATGAAACGACGGTATGTAAATCTGATGCAATAATAGGTTGAAGCTGTTTGTTATTATAGATGTTCGTTTACAATTGTCGGGAAGTTTTTCCAGCATTACATGTTAAGTCTAATTATACCAAAAACGTTTTTTTTTTTATAGAAAAAGAAATTAGAAAATCAGCTTCCAGCGTAACACAGAAACAAGTATCTTTTTTTGTTAAATTCAGTTTAATTTCTCAACATAGTCTCTTTGTAAGTTTACGCACTTTTTTCCCCAACGGCGCTGCCATCTTTTTAATCCATCCAAGTAGCAGATGGCATCTTGCTCTGCAAAAGAAACGTTTTCGAATGGGATCCTCCTCTTCTTTCGATAAAAATCACTGTTCTTGTGGAGAACCATAGGATTGATAAGACCTCACTGACGAATTGATTGCACTAATGAATTCTTTTCTTAACAAATGTACCGCAGGCGATATGTTAAATCTACCGCAAATTCTTCAAATCCCTTTCATGGAACTTACCCAGAGAGAGGTACTCCACATCAGCACAATGCATTTGCTAAAATCCACAGTGCTGATTTTATGTTACGCAGAATCTGTCTGATTACTTGAAAACGTTCTCTATGATATATCAAGGTTGTGGAAAAAGTTTCCTGCCTAACTGAAATTTCAGTCGATGAAAGTCTCTGCCTTCTGAACGAAATTCTGGGTCCAGGAAACAGAAAAAGGTCGCTGGTAGATTTGGCCAGACACCTACAGCAAAGCGTTTGACACTGTCAATCATCAAATATTGTTATCTGTTTTGTGCTTTGTCGGTTGTGCTCCATCTGCTATGAGTATGTTTGATTCAAATTTGTCCAGATGTTGCCAAAGTGTGCATGTATCCGTATCCCTCAGTTGGGGTGTTTCTCAGGGCTCTATTAGTCCCCCTTTTGTTCTCCATCTATGTAAGTCAGTTGCCTTTTGCAGTAAAATATTGCCAGCTTCGGATGTTGGCTGTTGACACCGAGAATTATTTATCATTTCCTTCACATGGCAAAAGCAGCAATTGAATATGGTCTTGAATAAATTTGTCTCTGTCTATTAACCCCCAGAAAAATCAAGCTATTCTACACGACAAGGCAGTGGCGGCTATTCAGGTAAAGTAGGTGAAGAGTCTCTTCGCCTACTTGTCCGAGTATAAATGGCATGTGCGCGAGCCTGTGTGTATATCTGCATTTTTTACTCTTGGGAGATATTGAAATTGTTCGGCAAATATTCTGAAGTATATTCTACCTATTTCTCAGTTTAGTTTTTTGCAAGTCTTAAGGCTCGAGCAGCCACTCTTGCATTACGCAAATTTCATTCTCCTTCTATGTAGAAAATTTGTGGCTTATTCTGAATATTCGTTTTACTCGTTTCTTTACAAAAACCATTACGAGATTCAAGCAGTATATGGAGGAAAGAAAAAGGAATGCGACGAATGGAAGAATGTACTACATACAAAAATAACAACAACAACGTTGTATGTGATAAGCTCGTTTTTCAGCATCTCGACTTTTTTGTTCTGGAATCCACGCGCTAACGGTTTTCTTTGCGCCTGGCATTGAGATATTATTTATAACACGATGTCTCCGCCCTATATTCTCTTTCCTCTCTTCGATGAAGATCTTCCTAAACCCTAGAAATCGAGTCTCCCGTGCACTTATCGCGTCAAGCACATTTCACAACATTCGCTCCCTACTGAAGACGCTACCGCTGCTGGTATCATTTCCCTCCTTATCTATGTTGCGCCACCTTCCTTGCGATTATTGTCTATTCGGCTGTCTGAAACTTTAGAGACTTTGGTGGATGCTGGAAAACTCCTATACTTGTTTGGTTATTGCTGAGCGGTTCGAGTTTATGAAATAATGTTATCTCTAGTCGAACATGCAATGCTACATGGATGAAATAATGTTGTTAATTTGAAAATTTTTATATTTGGATGTGTTACTCGTTCTCTGCCCAGAAAAAAATAGAAATCGTGGTTGTTTTTTACGCCGTTAGTCGATGGAAGTCACAATAAAGCAACATTTACAGCATATATAAGACGATTTAGACTTAAACAGCTAATTAATATTTTATATAATTGAAAAAAGAATACATAAAAAGACGAAAGACAAACTATTCTATATTGCAATTAATATTTCGTTGGAATCTTACTTTATTAATATTCTTAACGCGTGATTGTCTGAAAGAGGATCTACTTCTACTTCGAAAGAAACATGTTTATTAAGAAATTCTAGAACGCATCAGAAAATGCCTAGAAGCAATAACCAAAAAAAAATAATGCTAAGATGGCTTCCTCATGGTATTGATGGAATAATTCACGGCAAACCCGGCGTCATCTGCGTGGTTTCGAGAGTATTTTTTATCTCTACCCTCTATCGTTGTTGCCTCACAGTTATGGGATGGTTTGGGGATCCGTACCTGGTTTATGCTCGAACAGCAGTGTGCGTCCGAGTATTATCTTGGTATAAGGCGATCCTTCGTCTTGGACGCTTTTCCCAAACATTTTGAAGAACTTAAATACATTAACAGCATAATGATCGTCCAGTGCTACGTCTTGTAATTCTAAAAAATGTGGCGAACTTTTGCTAGAACCGATTCCTTTCCAATGACCTAAACTAAACTGCCCATTATTGCTTTCTTCTCTCGCCAATTGAAGCGATTCGTTGTGGGGAATCCAACAGACATAAAGTTTGCGTACTATTAAAACTTTGTGTAAAATGGTGCTAATTTGTTTGACACCAACCTTTAATGTTGTTTGAATATCGCTGGCAGTAAGATGCTGGTCCTCTTCAATCAATCGATGTTTCGTACAAGAGCAATATTTTTTGCTATAATTTACATATTTCATGCTTATCCTAATGACGCCATTATATAGATTTTTGTAGGTTCTGCATAATATATAAGCTATCAACTACATCTAAGAAGCACAACTTACGAGGTGACTTAATACCTTTTTCCACTAATCCACTTTGAATTTTTGTTCCAGAATCGAATGCAGGAAAGCTTGAAGCTGTTCGACTCGATTTGCAACAATAAATGGTTCACAGATACCTCCATCATTCTCTTCCTCAACAAAAAAGATCTCTTCGAGGAGAAAATTAGGAAATCTCCACTAACGATATGTTTTCCCGAATATGCAGGTGAGTACAGTTCTTTGCCGAAGTATTATCTCACAACGAGAAATCAAAAATGAATGGCCGCTCGGCGGTAAGCGTCGCAAGGGACAAATAAGGGCATTATGTAAAGGACGCTGCAGCAACAAATCAATAAGGGGTGTCCAAACAGTTTTACATTAAAACCATTATCAGAAACACATCAGAAAAAAAATGACAATTCGATGATGAACATGAAGACGAAACACCATAAAATCTAAGATTTATTTACGTACTTTCAGATTTAACAATTAACGCATTAGAAAGGTACAATCAGGTAATAACAATAAGTATTTTGAATTTTTGTGTAATTTAAACACAAATTATCAAATTTAAATTTAATAATTTAAAAAATTATTCAATAGATACAGGAGAGAAAGATATAATATCCAGTGATCCATTAGAATTAAATAATTTTGAAAATCGCTTTAGTTCATTAAATTATATTTATGGAAATAAACGATAGTAGGGTTGCCGGATCCAAATTTAAAACAAAAACCTCTCTCGGCTTAATTTTAGCTTTGGTACCAATTAATACCAATTACACTATTATTTAATGTATTTATCACTAGACTTTGCCATTTTCACAAGCATTGCTCCATCGCTACTTTGCGAAACCGATAGAATTTCTGGACAACACCCATCATAGTTAATACGGGTCTCTAGTTTTGTCTGGCAACCCTAAATGACATTTGCAAGGGGGCGCCGTCTTTACCTGTGACACCTGTTAGTCAATATAATAATAATAATAATAATATAATAATAGTCAACCTGTTAGACATAATAAGTTAGAAAATGCGTGCAATGTTCGAAAATGAATGAATAAATTGAATTAGACAACGTAGAATAATAATAAAACTAATTGAATTAAATTACATTTTCAATGTTTCAAAGGTTGTAGATTTATAATTGTTGTGCATCTTTATAAATCAACTTTTTTTTTTTTTCTAGGTGCCCAAGAGTACGGCGAAGCAGCGGCGTACATCCAGGCGCAATTCGAGGCGAAAAATAAATCCACTACCAAAGAAATCTACTGCCACATGACGTGCGCGACGGACACTCACAACATTCAATTCGTGTTTGACGCTGTCACCGACGTCATCATAGCCAACAATTTGAGAAACTGCGGCCTCTATTAGAGAAATACAAAAACAAAAACAAACAAACAGAAGTAGATAAAAACAAAGGAGTACCAAAAAAAACAAAAAAAAACAATTGAAAAAAGGCGTCGCGTTGTCATCATCTCACCACACAACGGATGTTGTACCACTTTCTTATATATAAAAAAAACAACGTCAACATAAACGTAACGTAAGATTAACTTAACATTAAAATAAAAAACAAATGAATTATATATATTGTATGATATATACTATACATATATACAACTTGGAAACCTGGAGGAAAAAATTTAAGTAACAAAGAAGACAACCAAAAACAACAAAAAAACATGCACACGTAAAATTACACAACAACATTACACAAAAAAAAAGTATATCGAATAATTAATTGATAAGGAAGTTATTATTACAAAATATACAGTAAAATACGTGTTAGGTTACAAAGAAAAAAGAAAATAATGAGCTAAAATTGTGGAAGATATAAAAAAATCGCTTCAAGATGTACACATAGATAAAAAAAAATTCCATATCTTTTTTATGGATTTCAAAATTATTTTGCAAATTTTCAACAATAAATAGATGAAATACTTGAAAATATAGACCATTTTTGTTGTAACATCCCTGTAGAGGAGGGCAACAGCGCGAGATTCTTCGATTGCACCTTTGTTATTGATAATAAATAAAGGTTAGTACCATAATTTAGAAGCAAAAAAAATTTGTTCAGAGCTGTTCTTTAAAATGGAACACCTTGTATATTAACGTATATTCTACCCGTAAATCTACAATAACTTTATGTGGGATTGCTTATGCTTACAGTTAAATATTTACGAAAAAATAGCTGTAATTTGTATAATATTTGCTATTTTATACTTTTAAATTGAACCCCCTCTATGTTATTTAAATTTTAAATTGCTGATGATATTAAGTTAGAAAAATATATGAGTCTCATGCCCATTTGAGGTTGATCTTCGCGTCGATCTTTTAATTTATGTATCTTAACATAAAAGCTTTGCTTAGCTTTAGTTTACACCGGACCAAACTAAAAAACGACAATTTTCTTTCAATTCCCGCTGTTAGTCCAACTGCAGCGTGACAATTCTATAAATCGAGTTTATTTTTAAAGTAAAATTAATGACGCTATAAATACCCCGATATATCTCGCATGAAAGATATTCTTCGAACTCTTCCAAATGCTTCAAGATAATTTACATTGTCAAGTTGAAATTTAAAATTTTGAATAAGTCTAGAATGTCTGAAATATCTCAAAAAAACGGCTAGCTTTAGGTATAAGAAACGCTTTACATAATTAAAATGTCACCAGCAATTCAACATTTTAAAATATACAGGGGCTCCCATTTAAAAATAACGACGAAAACGTCACTCGAAAAATAAAATCTTTAGCACATTATCAGAGATGATCTGCGGTAAAGATATTTTAGATTTTTTGTAGATGGGATAATACCTAAAGTGAATTAGAAAATTGTGAGAAATTATAGTGAATTCGGCGTAAATATATTTAAAACAGTTGAATATCATACAAAGTGACCTTCAATAATGTTTTTTTTTATTGGCCCTGTGTACGTTAAAATAATTTTAAATGAATTTTGTAAAAATTATCAATAATAAAGGTGTTATGGAAAAATTTCGCTTTATCGGCCCACCCTGTAAATATTATGAAATGATTTATTTACCTTAGTTTGTGATAGCGATTGTTTTCCATTAAAATGATAAGCAAAACGCGATGTAAAGAATTTTGCAAACGTATTGCATAAACTTTTTCGAATTTGTGGAAAATTTTCAAAACGTATTAGATTAAAACAAAAAATATATACTATAATGTAACGAAATATTAAATAAGTATAATGAATACCAAAGTTTTTTTTTTCTGAGTGAGACAGTATAATTAGCAAAGCGTAAAAAGGAACAAAAACACAAAAATTAGATCCATGTATGTATATACAGGATGTGTTCAGATTTTTCATGGAATCACCTTCAAGCTTTGTAATATTTTTAAATAACATGGAGCAGGAATTAGATTAACGGCTGATACTGTTGAACGCACCTGTATATATTGATAAATCAAATTGTGAATTAAATATAATTAATTTATTGTGTTTTTGATGTTTTTCTTTTTTTTTTATCAGTATTGGCTGGAATGGAGTACGAATAAGGCTAAACGAGGACATATATTGTAGTGAATTATGTGAATACTAATTAGAGCTAGCTTTTTTTAAATCTCGCGGATGATTTATGTTGGTAGTTCCGACAATAAACTCGTCTGTATTACATCAAAAAGTTGGCGAATATGTTATTGCCGGAAATACCAACTTAAATTATCCGCGAGATTTAAAAAATTCCGGTTCTAATAATAATGCTATTTAATACAATATACAGGAATAAAAAAAAAAGATTTTTTTTTTCGAGCCAACAGATGCTAAGGAACCAAATATATCAAAATATTTCGTATAGAATCAATTAAGACAAAAATAAAAATTTAAATTAAGAATTCAAGTACTGTCAGCAATGTTGAGTAATTTATTAAATTTTACTATTCTTTTCTTTTAATTAATTGATTATATTTTTTTTTATATTTTATATTAGCATTTATTAGGAATTAATATATATATTTGTTGTTATTTATTTATTATATATTATTATTATTATTATTATTATTATTATTATTATTATTATTATTATTATCATTATTATTAATATGTAATAGTAATGAAGCCAATGGTTGTTTAAAAGTAGGGAATTTGTGTAATATATTTATGCTATGGTAAATAATATCACTTTTTTTTCCTTTTCTTAAACGTCTCTGTAATACTTAGTACCTATATGTAGTAAGCAATTTCTTTATTTTGTTCTTTGAAAAATTTAATGAAATTATATTGCTCAAAATATTGTCGAATGAATTCGTAAAATATGTAGCACAAGGTTTAAAGTGCATTAAATATTTAGTTTGTTACTTCTACTATATTAACTAATATCTCCGCGTAGTTTTTAACTGTATTTATAATTATTAATAGTACTGCTTGTATCAGAAACACAAATGCAACACGATCGGCTTCGTAAGCAATTATTTAATTCATCTCAAAAGTAAAAAAAAAATGATTGCTATAAAATAAGGCCCATCGAAATATACAGAGTGTTATCTTCGTCGTTGATCGAATACTTTTCAAATTGAGCAATTTTATTTGTTATTTACTAGATGGTGTCAACAAACAATCGAGATTTTTTAACAACATAGCATTCTGTATGGTTGTATTAATTTACCTCATGAGATTTTCTTTTACTGAATATCTATCCACTATCTCTCAATATTCAAGAAAGCAGAACCAAAATTGAGGATCCAAATCGAAAATAATATTTTTTTCTTCTTTTTTCTCCGATTCAATTTGAAATATTCAAACTTTTTGATCGCTCTGCACAAATATGTACATGTAAAAATATTTTTCCTTTTTTATATATCTATATATATATACATATATATATATATAATTATAATAACATAAGGGAATCTATGTGATCTATTGCACAAATAAAAGAAGAATATAAAAAATGTAATGTATGTAAACTCAACATTGCGTGAAGTAAAGGATTTAAAAAAAATTGATCGAGAATTATATTTAAAATGCATAAGTATAATAAAGCATATACATCTTATACCTAATATGAATTTATAGATATACATTGTGCCATAACTATATTGAGATTGCATTTACTAGTTAGGGAGCCATATTTGTAGACTTACGTAGAAAAAAAAAAAAAACAATGAAAAGAGTATCGAGAAAATGGATACTTCGTTTAAGTTATTTTTTTCGTTTTAATATTATCATTATAATTATTTTTGTTTTCAAATTTAATATTATAATTTTATTTTGTTTCTACCCTTTCCTTTTCTAATTATATATGATAATAATATAATGAGAAACTATATATGAAATATATACATTTACAATACATATGAGAAATATACTTTAAACTTCTTATTTCTGTTTTTTAGTTCTTGTAAGAAGAAATAAGTGACAATTAATAACAAATAACTGATAAGTTCAAAGCAAAAAATCTACACAAGTTACACAAATACTGTAGACCAACCATCTGTAGTGAATAAACACGGACACTAACAACTTAGGACAGAAAAAAAATAATCATTCACAAAACTTCCCGAAAATGGTGTGAATATACAATGTCACTCAAAGGATGGCAAAGTTTTTATTAATCAATGTAGGTGAAAACTTCATTTTTTATAATTAATTTTAATAGATTAATTATCCATAAGTTAAATTGCCTTGCTAAATATTTGTTTAAGTAGATTAAACAAAATATGTACATTTCTTCGTTTACATTCCATTTTATAAAGAAAAATTAATTCTAATTATATTCCGCCTTAAAATCCAATAAAATACATCGGGATCGTAGTAGTTGGGTTAAGATCAGCTGTTCAATGAATCCGCCATATTGAATGTGCAAAAATTAAATCGTAAACGATTTCCTTCACGTCCTAAGTTTTCTCATTTTAACAACTTCTTCTGCGCTATCCTTAGAGCAAGATGGCAAAGTCAAAATTTACCTGTATTGATTAATAGAGAAAGTTATGTATGTCGGTGTACATGTATGAGTGACTGTAATCACGTTCGAAATCAAATCCATTGATTGAAATGCACTTTTCCGAGGTTCAGCGAGTTTAGTGACGATACCAACAAAATATTTTTTTTTATTGATAGAAAAAAAAAAAAGAAACAATTATGATAATATTAAACAAATAAGAAAAATACTAATAAGGATTAAAAACAATATATATTCAATGTGTACATAATCTGCATTATCATAGTGACTTGGTTAAAAGAAACAAACAATAGCTGGCGCTTATAAACCAATAATTAACGAAAAGGAAGACAAAAGATACAAATTTTGCACTTAACTTCTTTCACTACAGAACTAAGCTTGGAAAAAAGCAACAAATTTTCCAGTAAATATTTTCACTAAGTATATATATATGGGTTTATCCTACGATGTAAATATGGGAACTTTTTAGATTTCTTTTGACATTTACACATTCCCTTGTCTTTATTGTATTTTTTAAATTATTTTCTTTATCTTTCATCCTTTCGGAATGGAATCTATTAGATTGCACTTTTATCTTTATTCCATCGATAAAAAGGAAATCCAACATTTTAATTAGATTCGAAGAGAATAGGGGAATTCAAGCACAGCTTAGATAAATAGTTAAATGGTTGAAATGATATTTATTCTTTTATTAGAAAAAAAAAGAAACTGTTATTAACTGAAATTCACAGCTCAAAAAGAAAAAGAATAAGTATTACCAACCCAAAATCTCCCTTCTTATATTTCATATTTTTTCTACGATATACATCATATTTAATAAACAACAATCATTGAATACTATATAACATAACCATGTTTTAGACGCAGATGTAATAAACAGTTTAATAATAATAGTTTTTAAGTAATATTATAACATAAACAATTTGTATAAATACCATTCAAGTATAGTGTAATAGTTTGCGGAGGAGCCGGTAGAATTTATACACAAAAATATTAAGCAAACTCTTGCTCGTAATATTGATTAACTTTAACAATTAATATCTACGCATTTGTTTTATATCCGAATGGATCTTTGTAAATAACCTATGAAATATGTGAATACATCGATTATTAATTATACATACAGTTGATTTCATTATCAACAATTTTTAAAACATCACAAATAGGCTTGTTCTTTTATATGCGCGCACAGTGAGACATGAATATTTCATCATTTATATTTCATTTTATAAAAATTTTATAAAAAAAAAGGAAGTTAATTAAATAATATTTCGTCCTAAAATCAAATAAGATTCATCGGTATTATGATAAAATATTATCAATCAACTTGCGAATTTGAAAATCAGCTGTTGTGAATTTGGTAAATTTAAACTTCCTTCACGTCCTAAGCTTTTCCATTCTAATAATCTCTGCCAGGGTGATCTTGTTCGAATTTTCCCCAGCATGGAATGTAATTTGATTAAATGTTCATGGGTACTGCATGCGTACTATTTCTAATTTTCTAATCTTTAACGATGATAGAATTCAAACCAAAATCTCATTTATAAGAAAAAACGTAAAAGAATACTTAATAAATGCTGAATAAACATTTAAATTTAGTTTTTGAATATTGAAAGTGTATCCCACGTCTACACTGTAGTAGAATTGTAGTCCAAACTGGACGTATTTACTAAGAGTAATTAAAGAAACCAGCTGAAACAAATAATTGTGTACTTGGATGTAGCGCACCCCCCAATAATCTATTATTTAAAAAAATATAACCAAATAAAAGCTGGTATTTTTTATTTTTCGAAAGTTTTCTTCGCGTTGGCACTTATCCGAATATAGTTGAAGATGTGAAAACGAATTATGAAGATGATGAATTGTGAGTAGATCGATGTCTATTGTATTAAAATTAATATAACGAAACGAAGCGAAATGAAATATTAACGTATCTGAAACAGTAAAACCAACGAATGTTTAATCATGTAAAAAGCAATTAACAAAGACGATAGTAAGCGTACCGACGATTTTCAGAGGGACATAACTATATATATGTATAGGTGTTTATAATTTACATAGATGAGTGTGAAATCGATGTGGATTACAATAAGACGAATTAGTAGCGGTAGCTTGGAAATTGTCCCATTGAAAATCTTCAATTTTAATTATCCTAATTCAATTTATAACATAAAATTTGTCCCCCTCTCCACACTCCTTTTATATATACATATATAATATATCTTAACATATCGCTGGTTTAGGTAACATTTCCGAAATTGTTTTTTTTGCATTTTATTTAACGCAGTATGTATTAAATAAAACCTGTTTTATATAAAAATCACTTTCCTTTTTCTATTTTTTACTTTATTTTCAGCTGTTTTTTTTTATTCAATTTTTTACGCATTCTTGACGCCGTATTTGAGAATTTTTTATATGCACACGCACACACGAAACAACAAATTCGCAATTTCTCCACGGGCGCGTAAGAAACCAAAAACAAAAAAAAATTAAAAAAAAAACAAAAAGGAACTATGGCTTAGTTGTGAAGATAAATAAATAAAATAAAATATCGATAAGGTTATTATCATTATGATTATGGATTATGATTATTATTATACCTAACTATAAATATACATACAGAAATATTATTAGTAAAGAAAATCGTATAATAATTAATTATTATGATTATGGATTATTATGATTATAATTATTATTACTATCGGTAATAAGATAAAGTGGATGAAAATTAGAAAAAAAGATGAAAAAAAAAACAAGTGAAGAAACGATATGTACATGTTTTCCAAATATTTAATTATCAGTAAATGTAACGTTCATAAGGACCGAGGTTGTTTCTCTTATTGTATGTTTGTTTCTCTGTGATGTGAACATGATAAATAAATTTTACCCATTTCGATTTTTGAGTTCTTTTCCTACGTACGTAGAAGCATAGAATGAGCAAATAATAATCTAGGACCCAAATGATTTGCATTGATCTTAAGGAAGTTTTTTTTCTAGTGAAATCAAACAATTAAACAAAGGATTTTAAAATGACCCGGTAATGAAGAAATTTATATTCAGAATGGTTATAATTATAATCCAAGCATATCTGAACTCTTGCGTTTAAATTATTTTCGTTTACTATTTTGTTTTGAATTGCTGCTTGAGTCTATTATGAAACACGTTATTTTTTAAGCGATCTAAACAAATAAATGTCTATTTGAGTGAGATCGGGGCATCCGGCTGGACATCTACTTCAACTTATTATTCTTTGAGGAAGAAACCCTCTAAATAGGCGAAAGGCTGCTGTATAACAATGGTTCCATCTTGTTGAAAACGTTAATTTAAAAAATTAACTCTGGGCTCGCTTGATTTAGAAAAAGGTTCAAAATATCTCTCAGCATGAATAGTTTCATGAAAAAAATGAGTCTTATAATTTGAGACCAAGACCAATTTTAACCGAATGTACACTCATTTCAATATCATTCAAAAACCACTGAGAGTCCATTCAAATCTTGGGGAAGTAATTGCTGGACCACAGTCATTTTATATGGCTAAATGTGCGATCTGACAAGATTGTTGACTTTACGGTTGGTAGGGACACAGGCCGACATCTGATGCATTTTCACTTGGTGGTCTATAGCAATTCTTTTAAACCAGATTTTTCTAATTCTTTCTAAAGATAAATGTCAACAATTTCGAAACGACGAAAACATGAAAAAAAAAATTTAACCGACCTATGAAGACAGACTTTTGTCAATATCCTTGGTTTTCACACGATTTAAGGCATTCACAGAAGGTCGGAACTCAATTCGGAGCAGATTGGAAACGACCCTCATTTTCTGGAACTGGAGAAGAATCTTGGATTGTTGGATACGATCCGGAAATGCAACCCAGACTTAAAATGAATAAATCAAACATCAAATATATCACCCTGATTGATTTTTGCCTTTTTTGATAGTCCATAAAGAATTTATGGTTCAAAGCAAACAAGCATTTTTGCTCTCTCAAAAAAAAAAATCAATCGTGCCAGAGCAAAGCGTTTTTGGCAAGTAAAAACATCCCTGTGACTCCTCAGCCTCCTAATTCATCAGGTTTGAGTCCTTGTGAGTTGTCCTTGTCCATTAAATTGAAATTATGCATCAAAAGACATAATATTGACACATTAGAGAATATTGAAGAGGCTGTAACTAACCAGTTGAAGGCGTCTCCGAAGAGTCGATAAATCATCTCTAACGCCGTGTGATTTACCAAGGCAACTACCCTGAAGGACACAATGTGGAATTGTAATTTCGATTAAATAAAATTGTAAAAAATTAGTCGCTTTATTTTATTTAATTCAATGAAAGTATGATTAAATTGACTGTTTGAATTTCATATTGCAAAAGGTTATCTACACGTATGTTTTTATCAAATCGAATGCGGTATATTTGATAATTTTATTTTATTATTTCATTGTAATATCTTTCGACAGGAAGCTTCGTTTCTTTCTATGAAAACGGTGGCAAATTCACCAATAATATTTAAATACGAGCATCATAATTGTCGTATTGACAAATGTATGAAAGTTATGGTTAATTTCAATATAATAATAATAAATCAAAAGCCATTGTTTGTAAATAATTTTATTTTATTCAACTTAAAAAATCATTTTTTCATATCAATATGAATTTTTTAGTATTTTTGGCAGCGTTTCCCATGGCAAGATTTATCATCATTAGTATCAGCTCCATACAAAGCCCTTGTCAATCTAAGAATCTTTTGCGGACGTATATGTATTCTTGTGCTCGTTTCTACCAATCCTATTTAAAACGTATTACAGAAAGTAGAAAATTATTTATTGTTAGAATTTAAATAGTAATAAAATTAGAAGTTGAAAATTTACCTTGTAATAATAACAGAACGCAGAGGGACCAAAAAAATATCTTCATCTTGTCGGCGAATCTCTTAAAATAGACTGAGACAAATAATTTAAGTTTACGATTTCTTCCTTATCTGATCCGTTCTGGATGTTTACTGCGCTCGTAAACTGATAGTCTCTTAGCGGCGCAGCTTCGTCTTAAGATCTGGTTTAACAATGGGAAATATAAAACATGCTTGAACGTCTACATGTTTATAAATCGTAAATTTCACTGAATCGCAAAGGAATCTGATATCGAATAGGCATGGATTATTAATTCCTTTAATGCAATTTTTTTATGTTTATGATAAATTAAATTAAAAAAATCTCGTTTTTGCGTTTCAAAAATAAAATTTAACGCAGCCCGTATATTAGGAATCTGCTCTTTGCGATACAGGATTCATTGTACAGATGTCACTACGTTACGGGTCAATATCAATAAAGTGTTTTGTTAAAATAAATTTCAAAATGGTCTTGAAGGTTGACAAATATCTATGGTAGCTCTAGGATGTTCATTAAATGGAAATTTTGCCAATTTTAGTCATCACGCATCAGCTAGTACAAACAAGACGGACTTTATTGTCTTTAATGTCGTGAAACGAACACTGTCCTTTCAGAAATTCAAAAACGGTTCATCTTATTGTATGTCTTTTTAAGAATCTATTTAAAGAATAAATTAAAAATTATCGAAATCAGATACAACTATAAGAAACAGGTAAGTTTCTATTATAATCCAGCCAATGCAATATAAGAAACATCAGTACAACTTGTTTTTAAGTTCATCAGGCGAGCTTGTTTGGAATTAAATTGATACGTTATTATCAGCTGAAGGTGTGCACGAAAAAGTTATAGTTACTAATTGAAATAATACGCGATGAATTTTAAAAACCTCTGCAATATTTTAATATACAATTGAATTGTTAATACTTATAAAGATATAAAAACATAGATAGGAAATTATTTATTAAAATCCACAACAACCACTGCCTCACTGTCGTCCGATTTATTATGACAATTCGCCATATACCTCCACTGGGCCCTGCAAGGATGTGGATTTTGGCTTTGGATCTCGCCCAGAAAAGCTACACTTCGTGAAAGAATATTAACAATTTATATTTTTAGTTTATTAACAAGATTTACCTATTATCAACATATATGCGCAGATTATGAAATGGGTAATCTTCATGCTGCAAATTCTCACTTTATAAGCTTGACTTGAACACTTAGCTGTACTTCTACAGTCCTTTCGATAATATTGCTCATGGAATTTACAAACATTTATGACGAAGAGATGATAACTTTGCAGGGATCGCGATAACCTCGACTATAATCCATAAGACGTGCGGTTTTGGTTGTATAAACGCGTAGTTTCCTTCTTTATACTTATTTCGTTTGAAATAATACTCTGCTATTACCAATCTGTTAGGCAAATTAAGAAGTTCGTTGAGCACCAGTTGTTCTATATATGTGCTTAGATAACAGTTTTTTCCGCAGTTCAGCATTTATTGTACAACTCGGTTTCGTACATAAGAAATCTAGAGTCAAATTCCAAATTTAGTTGTGTCCAGTGCGTTCTGCAAGCTCTCTGCCGCATCCTTTTAACAAAACAAAGCGAAGGATCCAGGAAAGTTAGGGTTACCGTTACGACTTCCTGGGCACACCTATACTCCAGCAGCACACGGTTCGGCAATCAATGCAATCAGTATAAATAAATTCTTTGATCTTCTTGAGACAATTTTTCTTTAATTTCCCAGAAGGGAAAGCAACGGCAAAGCATTTTTGAATAATGAAAGAGGAACCCTAGTTCGTTTATTAATACCTTGGAAGTTACAATTTTGGCAAAAAAGCATTATGTAGACTTTTTAGGAATACCTTCGCACTGCACACATCAATTGCAACCGCTTGATGTAGCGCCACGGGAATTGTTTCCGCATCTTATAGTAAGCTGTAAGGGCATCTTGCAATTTACGAGGTTGGAACGCCTTTTGGTGGGGCATACTTAACGCAAACATTGCTGAAACTTTTTAGTTGAGGTATTTTGAACAAAAATGTATTTTTCGTAATAATAAGTGTTTATTGCCCACATAATTTGTTACTAATTGTTCACGTATGTTAGAATATGGAGTGTTCTTTTAAAAGGACGGTAGCAATATCCATTACCTATTTGTGTAACTTTTCGATGAACCTCGATTAACACGTTTGATAGATTTTCTAAATTAGAGTTGATGTGAAATCCACATCTATGCAGTGTGCAAAGAGATGACACCGCAACGTCTTTCCTCCGATCGATATTGCATATAGCTTTGTACTTTGATTTGTCGCCCATAAAATCTCGGTTGTGGAACTCATGTTTCTTCTCATTATGAGAAAATCTCCTAATTGAGTATTGAGGTAAAACAGAGGTTACGCTAATGCGACTACAGTGGCGTTATTGTCATTCCAACGACACATTATCTACTCCTGTACACCTATCGAGACGATATTCAAATTTACTTTGTCTCAAGTTTCTTCACAATAGAGAAATTGGGCAAAGAATGGGCGAATACTATGAAAAGTATTTCATTATATATAAACCCAGAATTAACAAAACCATAGAAGAAATACTTGAAGGTTAAAAATAAAATCAAAAGCACTAACTAAACTTGTCAGAGTGAAGGGTTAGAGAAAGGGATTGGTTTTTCCGTTCTTGACACCTGACCTCTGGTCCCAAAATTAACAAAACCA
>LR736869.1:8396669-8415578 GCA_902654985.2 Oryctes borbonicus | reverse complement strand
TTTCCGTTCTTGACACCTGACCTCTGGTCCCAAAATTAACAAAACCATAGAAGAAATACTTGAAGGTCAAAAATTATGATTATGTTGCCGCCTGATTATATTTTACCATTTTAGGTGAAGTTTAAATTTAGGTTTACTTAATTGCACACAAGTGGAAGTAATACCAACTTCTAGTTGACTCCACTCCTTTTGGCTACCTTTATCCTTCCTGGTAGTAATATATATTTTTTCACGTAATTGTTAATGGCGCCAATAAAGTATATTATTACTATTATTCAGAATATGGATGAGAGTATCCAATTAAAGGTATCTCCCAGAGAAACGAACTAATAATAAAGTTATAATCTCATTAGAATTATCTCTTCTTTATAAGTTTCGGAATGTTGGGAAGCTTTGGTCCTTATCTTTAGCCTTTTTCGGGGTGTAATTGGAAAAATAAATGAGATAGGTAAACGAGGATGGCCGGAATCGATCCGCCGAGTCCGATTTTACTCAGAAATATGTAACTAAAGTCACTGTATTGTGCTTTTTTTATGTTGGAATTTATTAAAAATTCCAAGTTGAAGGTAGAAATTACAGAAAAAACGGCTACATTTAAATTTTGTTCCAATAAGACAACGCACGTTTGTGGTCACAATAGCAAAAAAATCACAAAGGGTCTTTAGTATTGATAGACCATTCACCCTATTCACCAGATTTGATCCGCAGGAACTTGCTTCTGTTTCTTAGGCTCAAATTTTTGTCCTGAGGACCGAGATTTTCATCGAACCCGGGGGGCCACGTTACGTCCGTAAACGCCTATTTTGCAGAACGAGATGCCAACTACTATTCAAACGGATTAAAGAGATAAAACATCGCCGGGAAAAGTGTATAGAGTTACTAGGAGATTATGCTGAGAATTAAAACTGAATTTGATAAGAAAATAATTACCTTCGCATTTAACATTTAGATTTAGATATCAATTACGATACTGTCCACTTAAATTGTAACTATATCAAATGTTCATGATTGAAATATAACGATCAGATAATCTAAGTTGATAAAGAACTCAAAAACGTATATAAAATTTAAATATAATAGCCTTAGTTACCGACCATATTCGGGTTATGTATATACCCGGTAAATAAAATTTTGGGTCCCACTAAATAATGGAAAATTGGATAGAACATTTCAAGCCAGAATTACAAAAACCACAAGCAGTGGCTCCAAGATGTCAAGAAATGGTAACAGAAAATTCTCCAAAGGATGCAGATAAACATGTTGATTTAAATTTTGATTTAATAAAATATGAACCAACGATTTTATCATAAAAAGAATCGAAAATGTTGACTTCATTTGTAAATGATGTAGTTTCTTAGTTTGAAGGAATTTTGCTCAAAAGGATCAATTGTATATCATAAATAAATATGTAACATATTTTGAACATATAAAAAAAATAATAAATCAAAATTTAAGAGCCATTAGTTTTCATTTTATGATGTACTGCGAAACATTCAGTATTAACTGGCACTTTACACTATTTACATCTTCTTCGCCAACCTTCAGTATTTTCTTTGAAATACATGACCGAATTGGCCAAATCTAACGTCTTGCAGTTGCTCCCCATCAGTACGAGCACGATTTTATAATGATTTTTTTGATTTATCTTCCTTTAGCAGACATCTAACCTATTCTTAGCTGTGATATGCTGTTTTCTTTATAAACGTACTCGTATAATTTCCATGCATTTATACGACTGCGTTATCTACAAAATTAGCGAAAAGGCGAAGCCACCACTTTTTGCCCCTAATTTTTATTTTATAGTTTGCCACTGCATTATAATTGTTATATTCAGATATTGGTGGTCGTAGCACAGAAATATCTTTCTTTTTTTCTTGTATCTCTTTGTGGTGGATAGAGGTGGATCGGTTGTCGGTATCGTGATGGTATCTGGAATCGGAAGATCCTTTTGTTTTTTTCCGAATAGATTTAGTAGGTCCCATGTTGCAAAAAATAACATTCTCCGTAAGATACTAAAAGTTGATAGCTTGAGAAGAAGTTGTCGAAGTAAACTTTCCACGCATACGGGTTATTTAGCTGCCAAAGAAGGTGTATTACAACGTTACTGCCTAAGTTAAAATCATTTTTTTCATACTGCAGAGTATGCCCCGCATATGAGATAAATTAGAATAAACATTCATCGCTTGACGCCAGACACCAGATATTGAAGCCAGACACTAGATATTGAAGCCAAAGCGGGCGGATTTCCCTTTTATGAACATTTTGGCTGAATGTCGCCCAAAGTACGGCGCCATCTGTTCACAAACATTCATTGTCCGATAAATGAATATTCTGTTTTTTGTTTCTAAACCTGTTTCGAGACATGATATGTTTTACAATTTGAACGCCTTTATCTTCGTCAGAGGACCAATACATATGTAACTGGGGAAGCATGTGATAGCCGCTAAGAATTAGAAGAAAGAAAGCAAGAAAAAGATGGTTAAAACAGTCAAATTTGCGCGAACCCAGCATCGGCTATAAATGGTCTCTTCTTTAACATGATACTTATTTAAGCATATTTCAAATTGTCCCGCTCAAACGCGTGCTTCATTGCACAATTAAGGCTAAAATACAAACAAAAGCGTTGAAATCGTAGTTTTTATTAAATAACAGCTAACTTTAATCTTATATTTCCAACATTTAAAACTGATTGAAATCCAAAGCTTCGTCAGCGTTTTGCTCCATGTAATTGTTCCTCACGTTCTGCTGGTTAACTTCATCCTCATTCTGACATCTTGGCAAGTGTCTGTAACGTCCAGTGCATGAATGCAACCTTGTGGAGGACACTTGAGCAACTAAACATGGATATCAATAAAAAGAAATTTGAGGAAATAACTTAACAATTATGACGCAAATTGATTGTATACTATCTTGTTCTAAAAACAATATCTAATCTTCCAATTAAAACTTGTTTATGGTACAAAACGCCAAACCGTAAACGATTATTTTGGACTTGCTACCTTATTTGATAAAATATGAAAATTACCGTATTACCTAACAATCCGATAGAGAACAATAGGAGCCAGTACACCCAAGTTAATACTCTCATCTTCCAAGTTAAGCTACAAACATACTGGCGCAAAGAAGAAACTTTTTTACTTATTATCGAGAGGTCCAGTTCACACATCGTGTGACTATTGTCACATGGTTATCTTCTAAAAAGGTCATCGTGAAATTTTTGCGATAACCTCTTATTTCTTTTGGGACGAATGTGAACTCATTTCCAAAACATTATACGCATTAGAAGAATAAAAAAATACCAGATAAGACGAGAAACATCGAGTATCGATGGAATTTTCCACTAAACGGGATTAAGAAGATCAATACTTGCAATGTGTTGAATGTTTTGCAAACATGTTTTGAAGCAAAAAATAAGATTGTAGATGATGAGGATGCACGAAACAATTTCTGTGAGTAATTCTGTACCTTGACCGGATAAATTCAAATAAATACTGTGGATTTTGGTTTATCGGAAAGATTTCTTCTAGCGGTCAAAAAATAAATGTGTAGGTTTAACACAACATCAATGCCCCGAACTATCTCGTTTAACCTTTAGTAATGGAGTAAATCACGTACTCGAATACTGTGGCACTGAAACAGAGGGTAATAGTAAAGTATTTTGGTAATGGAGCATCGTCAGAAAAGGGATTTGCAGAATTTCGTCGCGGTCGTACTTCCGGTAATGATGAATTTCGGGAAGGTCGACCAAATTTAATTGTTGCTTCATAAAACATCGATGCTGCGCTCAACAGGATGGAAGAAAATCGCCATGCGACTTGTGGCTGTGAGAAGCATCCTTAGACGTATTGAAGTATGAACATTTACATGTAAAAAAGACTCGTCTCAAATGAGGTGGTGAAATGCCCAAAAAATTCGACGGAAGGAACTTTAAAATCCGTATGCAACCGACGAAACTTGGATATATTCAAACGAGTCGGAAACTAAGCGACAATTAACAGTTTGGGCGTTCCTAGATTAACCGAATCCAATAAAAATTATTTATTCACGAAGCGTTTCCAAGAAAATTGTTGCTCGTTTCTTTCGTTGAATTGAATAGATAATCCTGAGTACACAACAATTTCTTTGCGAGAAATCGTCGATAACATCACCAAAATAACCGACCACGTCGCACTATCCTTCCTCGCGACAAACAGCACGTCAAGTAATTGATTATTTAAAGGAGAAAAACATTGAATTGAATTCCTCAATCACCTGATTTGTCACCAAACGATTTCTTTTTGATCCTGCGTGTCAAATAAAACTGCGTGAACATGTCACCTTAAGAAGTGTTTAGAATCCATGTTCTTTAGACACCACCTTCAGGGTGACAAAATCGTCTCAAGAACTGGTTAGAACGCATGCACAAAAATGCGAATATTTTGAAAAGCAATAAAACAATGACGTTGTTTTATTAGAAAGTGTGTTCCCTGGATCAATTCCCTCTCATGACAATGCATTAATTTTAATAAAAACAAATTGCAAATGGTATTATTTGAGATCACCTTGCTACGACGGCGGTTCCAAACTCTTCTCTTATCTATCTCTGAATAAAGTAATTACAAAAAGCAAAATTATCGATATTCTTTGACGATCTAGAAGCAGCATCGTGGATTAGCTTCACAGATAAGTCGCAAATTTGATTACTCTCCGGTGGTTTTAATTTGAATTTGTTAGATTCTAATCATATTGTTGAAGTACTTTATATGATTTATCTGACCATAATTCTCAAATCATTTCGCTTTTTCTTAGTTATTCACCAAGGATTTTTTTCAAAATTAAACGAGCTTATGCGCTGAGTAATCAGAGTAGCTTTTATACGACTGTGTAAGTGATGGGACTTTGTACGTAGCGGGGACAATCTTCACAAGCACACATTGTATATTTTTATATCGTTTCTAATTATAATTTTAACAAGCGTGTAAAATTGTTTAGTCTAAGGAAGATGTTACAAATTGATAGGTAATGTTTGGATTGCTCCGGCTGATACCACCCTCACCACAGCAAAATTACGACAAAATAAACAGAACTCAACCAAATATTCTATCGTTTCTCGAATCGGTACGCTGGGGCAGAGGAGACGAACATCAAACGATACTAAAACTTCCACATCGTCTAATTCTACTTCTAGAGTATCTACTTTTATAGGTAAACTTTTGTATTCATTTGCTAGACATTTGGAATAATGGGTCTGCCGCGTTATGGATTTATGTGAGTCTTAGGATTGATTCAAGAACGATATTTCAGAACTTCTTTCGTTTCTCCAATCATGCACGGTGAAGGGTTTTTCCTTAATTTTTTATCCTTATAAAGATTTGCCGTCATCAGGACCTTCCCTGGTGATAGCAAATTGTTAGCGCGATTGAAATAATTCGGCTTGTCCAAAATGGCCTATTCCGTTCACTGTATCTGCTCTCAATTAAAAACAATTTTTATTTTTGATTGTCTGGAGCATGATATCATTTCTGATATCATGCTCCAGACTAATTAATTAATCTCATATGGTGAGGAGCGTGCCGATACTTCAGTGTTGTTTGCCATACCACCCCCTAGTCCTCACTATCATTATAGACCCCCCAGAATACAAGAATTTAACGAAACAATTCGAAATGCTTGTAACGCATTTAGCAACATGAAACGACGAGTAAGAATTTGTACTATTATTATTATATTCGGACCATGGCACAGATGCCATTGGTTTCTGCGACCTTAATAAATTTATCATAATAAAATGCCCTTGTGTGAATTAGAATAAATAGAAGCTTTTAATGAGCCTGTGTTGTGCGACTGATGGTTACATTTGCATAGAATGTGTTCTGACGTCTTCAGGTCGTCTTTGCATAGATAATAGATTCTTCAGCTTTCCCAGCTTAAATTGTTAGGGTTACATAACTTGTCAGAAATATTGCGAGTAACCTAAGGTCCCTTTTGCTGAACTATAGCACTATTTTTGCTGCCTTTGACGAGCCTGATATGGGTGCTTTCGCCTGTTTTTATGCTGAAACACTATCCTAGTGTGATGCTTTTTGATTGTCCTTCCATGTCTTCCTTGCTTGCTTTATGTGGTTTAGGGTTAGGACCAATGAAAGGCATGTTCGCTGCTTCTTTGGCCAGCTTATCTGCCTTTTCATTTCTTTTAATACCTTGGTGGTTAGGGACTCGCTGTAAAGTAAGGGTGGTCCCAGTTGCCTTAGGTTGTGTACGCATTCGTGTATCAGATCAGATTCTCATATTTTCCAAGATCATGATTACCAGGTCGTCAGCGTTCTGTAGATCATCCACAACAAGGCACTAGAGCAGAGGTGACAGAACTTCTTCTTGGGGGCAGCTTCTGTCGGCCCTAATTGTTGCCGTTTCAGATCCCGGCGTAGCGCTTATTCGTCGATTTTGGAGCGTGGCTTCGATCCATTTTATAGACGACCGGTAAAAAGTAGCTCTCTCAATGCTCTTGAAGATGATTTGTATCGAAACCAAAGAAGATCGCTTCGAGAATTTACTATAATTGTTTGCTAAATTCTTTTTTTTATTTCTGCTAGGAAATTTTTGTTTTAATCTGCTAACTTTATAGTATTATTGACATTAAAAAAAATATGTCCTAGTCGATTATATCCTTTTGTAATAATATTGTATTATTAGTGCAAGCCTCATATTACGATCAGACGTAAATATCTTTCTTTTGTTCGATTATTGACGTTCATTATCCGTAAAGTAAATATTTGAAAACGTAGTTTAAATAAAGCTACATGTAGAACATAGATATCAATCGCGAAGTCACGATCTAAGTACCTCTTTCCATTTTTCTAAATACTTTCTCTCTCATCAACATCGAGCATATTTTTGTTTACATCATTTTCGTCGTCTGTTTATCATCTCAAATCGGACAAATCGCTTGCATCGCTTTCTGCACTTTACCGAGACGCCATAAGACATCAATTCGTACGTGTTATTAAAACGAGTGGTATACAACAGAGATAAAGTCAAATATGTTTGATTCAGTTTTTCGAGCATAATATTTGTCGCTACATTGGACATTATTATCGCACTCGCTAATTGTATGAGATTAGACGCTGATTCTCTCGTTGGTTGCATTTGAAGTAGACCCGGCATGTCTCGCATGGTTTATTGAGTTTCGGCGCAAAGGTTTTTAGGAACACGGAAGTGGATTACTGACAAAAACAATACTTTTAGCGGTAGAGCTGTTAATTTTTGTATAATATAGTGAAAGATAAAAAATTATGTGTGAGATAATCAATCGATCGTTGTAGTGAAATGTCGAAAGACGCTGAGGCACCATACGAAGGTAATTTTTCTTTTTTCTTTGACATCTAATCTAGCGTGGCGAAACTTCTCCCAAAGATCTATAACAATAATCTGAAAATAAATTAACTTTCTTTGATATTATAGTGCATTTAGCGATGGTTATTATTAAAGACTTTATTTTGGCAATCTCCTTAATTAATATTTAATTTCTTCAGATAATAAGGTAGAACAAAAGTCTTTTCGCTTTTTTGGATTAGTAGATTTTAATTTAAAAATTGAAGTAAAATAGCTGTCGTTGTTCATGGTTAAGAAGAACAATACAAGGATAGTCTGACAAATTTCTAGCTAATACAGAAACAAATATTTTTCCCAAATTTAGCTTTCTCAACATAGTCTCCTTGGAAGTTTACACGGTCTTCCCGGCTCTGATCTGAAAATCTCGAGCCTGGGGTAGAGGGCCTATCAATTCGATTCCCAACTTCTTGCTATGCTGGCCATTGAAATATGAGATGGAGTTAAATTTCTGCCTTCAACTTGCCCGGTTATTTTCCTTTTTCAAGATAGACAATTAATATAATCCATGACTGATGAAACAGTCTTCTTCTAAACCCGATTCACCATTCGCAGTCCACTGTTTCGATCGTGTCTTGGCTTCAGAAGTGTAATGGTATATCTAAGTTTTATCTATAGTTATTAATTGATGCCAAAACTCCGACTTATTTCGCATAAACTGTTCCAACAGAAGTTTTTAGGACCAACACCCCTTTCATGTTCAAACCTTCAGTCGATACGTTCTTTCAAAATCGACAATCCTCTAGCACTATTTCGTGAACTTTCCGATGGCCGTTCCGTTTCCGCTATTGGTAACAGTTGCAGTTTTTGGCCGTCCTGAACGATCATCATCAATTCAGCAGGTATTACCACGTTTAAATTCAGCGCCTGTAAACAATGGATACTGTTGCGACGCATAATACTTTTTAGTAATCGTTTGTCATTTTTCTAAGTAATCGATGTAGATGATTCCGCGTGCTTCCCAAAAAAAACCGAGGCCGATTACACCGTCTTCGGCGCGTTCGCCCTCAAAAATCCACCGTTTTGATTGTTCCTTTATCTCCGGAGATGTTTCAATATTTGTCATACACGTACTTTTTCGTGCAAAATTGAGAAACTTGTACCTTGCGATATGCCTGGGGCCTCAACTACTTCGCGCATTTTGATCCGTCGATCACTCAAAACCGTACCGTGGATTTTGTCAATCAACTCGGAAGTAGTCATTTCCACTGGGATGTTCATCTGCTATGGATGTACGACCACGTTTAACCTCATTTACCCAATTGCATATAGTTGCTAAGGATTTCTTGAACCACCCTCGTATTAAAAGACATGCATCAGATATAATAAGGTAACATGATTGTAATAAAGCTTATTAATATTATAAAAAAAAACTTAATAAAGATTATTAACTCACTTTTATTATCTCCATTTTATTATCTATTTCTTTGATTGTAGAACAGAAAAAAACATATACGAAACGGGAATATTCTAACATAGATAAAGATTAATTTTGCGGATGATAAAGCTAAAATTTTAAGATGCTTCATTTATAGAATAATAGAAAAAAATACAATAGATAATTTTTAACATTACCCAAACATTTATTTTTAACTATAGTTGTGTAATTTCTAATACTGCGGTACTGTCTGTATTACTCGTTCGAGCCTTTTCGTTGTAATCCTCTAATTTTGTCAGCGTCTTGTGGAGGTGTTGTAGAAACTTTCTCCTTAATGCAACCCCAAACAAAAAAGTCTAAAGGGAGTTAGGGAAGTGTATATCCAACCACTTTCTCACGTTACGAGCAAAATGAGCAGGAGCCCCATCATGCATGTAAAACAATGGCATCTCGTAACATAACTTGTTCCAATATATTTAAGAACCCGTTGGCATCAAGACAATTTGGCAGAGAGATTGGCCCAACGACCCGGTGATTTATTATGCCGAGCCAAACATTAACTGAAAACTTTCTTTGGTGACTGTATTCCCGAGAAGCGTGAGGATTTTCTTTCATCTGCCCAATGGTGAAAATTATGAGTATTGAGTACATCGTTTGTGGTAAACAGTTTCGTCGGTCGAAAGAACACCTCCTAAAAAGTCGTCATCTTCTTGAATCCTTTTTAAGATTCTATGACAAAAATTTAAGCGAAGTATGTTATCGTTTTGATAGAGCGGCTGCACTTTAGTTATGTGGTGTAGATAAAGAAGGTCTTCTCGTAGAACCAAATGAACGGTCTTATTACTGGGGATATTGAAGGCCGAGTACTAACGGAATATCGGCATATTCATTAAATGTAAATAAACAAAACAATAACATAAGAACGATAAAGCACAGAAACAAAAGAACTAATGAAGAGAATACGAGAAATCAGGAAAAAGAGCGGGGCTTGCACAAGATTGTACACGAATTAGAATACAAATTAGAATGTACTACGACGTTGCCAAATGTGTGTTTCATGAGAGGATGTTAATGAAGAAATGTTGAAAACAGACTCTGAAATCAAAAAGAAACGTGTTTACGAAGAAACAGGAATAAAAAGTCGTCTAAATTCAAAATTTTAGCTATCTGTATCGCCAAATATCCAATACAAACGCTTATTAAGGCACTAAAAAACCGAACTTCAAGAACCTCGTGAAGACGTATGAAGCATGGTGCAACATTTTACCATTTAGATTGAAACGGCCGTTCCGGATTAATTATTATATAATTAATTAAACTTGTTGTGTGGTGCGGAGATTGCCAATACTTATGTGTTGTTTGCCTTTGTTGTATTATTAATTTGAGGTATTAAGCCCTCTTACTACTTGTATAAATTTAAATAATAAATTAATTGATTAATTTTCAATTTGGATTAAAGACCAAAATAATATTGCTCATAATTAATAACTTGTTTATTGCCGCCAATAATTATATTATATACTAATATCTCTCAAATCTTAAGTGGTACTAAAACATATATGTACCTACTTTGATATTTGGCTTATAGTTATCTGGATTGTAAAGGATTATTTGTCCGTTGATTTTTTTTTTTTTTGTATAGATTGCATGCTTACAATGCATGGCGAAATATTTACAAAAAAATATTCTACAATATACAGGATGATCCAGTCTTCTAGACTACACAATATACAATAGACACCATAAAATATCTCTTCCTATGCAGGCTGTCACAGGATGAGCTGAAATTTCTAAATTATTTTGTTCGAGGAGGCTAACTTCTGGAAAATATCGTCGCGTCTATTCAACTTCCCGTTTAATTGGAATTAAATCAATATAACAAGGATTTCATACGTAACGAATTTAGAGATATATAATTTTCTTCTTCACCCCAGTTGCCTAAATTTAAATAAGTGTATTTCCCTCGAAAATTTTGAAATGCAAAGATATTTTAGCGTCAGTTTTTACGAGATTAAATTATATATTTGGGTGTTGAACACAAAACCTTGCTAAATTCGAACTCACTGTGTTCATCGCAGAGGAAATTTATATCTATTATGGTTTTCATTCCAACACCGCCGAAAGCTGTTAATTTTATTTTTATGGAAGGTTCTACACTTACACAAACTAAAGCGTCTGTACCATTTACCACGGTGAGATTTTGGACGCTTATATTTAAACGTTGTCGTACACAGTTATTGTTGGGAACGGACAAAACCGATAACATCGAAAAAGTTCACCGAATGGTGCTAGATGGCCGTCGAATTAAGATTAGAGAAATAGAGGCTCTAGGTGTCGGTACCAAAAAAGCATTCGAATGAGTCCTATTGAACCAGTTTTAGTGATAGATTTATTATTAGATGAGTAATAATTATAGATTAAACTTGGATACAACAGTTCACTCCTGAAACTAAGCCGCACAGAGTTGTTTAATCTCAAGAAAATGCGTCTTCTTGGATCTATTTATTTAATACAAGTAATTTTTTTCTTGTGACGAATCACCTTGAACGTAATAATTTGGTATCTGGAAGATCGAAGTAATGCGATTGGTTGCTTAAAGTATAAGGTGAGATTGATGATGCAGATCTTTCTGGGTATCTCTGGATTTTGCTGTTTCGTTATTTCCAGTTGGAACCTGGTAATGGAGCATTTGCAGTGTGTATTTGATTCATAGAAGTGGAAATTGGTTTATAATAAGTATGATTTAACTTTTTTAAATATTGTTGACGACTTTCGAATCTTGTAAAATTTGTTGTTACAATACGACTTGTTGAGCTTTGATTAGATTTATTGGTAAATCGTTAATATACACAACAAAAATGAGGGCCCAGTACAGAACCTTGAGATATTCTAACATTAACGTTTAAACAACTAGATTGTGAGTCAACACATTGTTTTCTGTCGCTTGAATCGAAAGCTTTAGGAATACCCAGGCAATATGCATTGTTATCCAAATTGCTATAAAAATTTTTTCAGATATTCTGCAGATCTCTGCATCTGCAGATTTATTTGGACAGAAACCATGTTGATTAATGGGAAGATAATTAGACGTATTTAAGTATCTAATTAGTTTTTTATTCATAATATTTTAGCAAAAAATGTTACTTTTGAACTACGACCCCTAGTGACTTGCGGCGTTTACAAAATGTGATTACATGCGATTACGAATGAGATGTCTGATAGCATCAGACGAACGTCAGCATGACAGAGATTTTCATCAAATGAAGAAGTGATCACATTCGTAATCGTATATTTTCCAAAGCAGGATGAAGAGAGGTGAACGTCGATTGAAAAAGTGGACAAGAAGGTTATGTTGAGAAACAAAATTGAATCTAACAAAAAGAAAATTTCTTTTTTGTGTTAGTCTGGATCCTTTTCAGGTTACTCGCGCACAGACATTTAGATATTAACTGCGATATTCGCATCTACAGTTGCCCACTTCAAATATAACCACATAAAATTTTCATGATTAAAATATAGCAGATAATCGACTTGATCAAAATCTCAAAAATGCATGTATAAAATTTAAATATAATAGTCTTAGTTACCGACCATATTGGATATATGTATGTAAACAAATGGAAATGAATTTTTTAGTAATTGGGCCTTGGACATCTTATTATTTACTGATTAAATCTGATCAACCACTAGAAACATAAAGAAATCTATTTATATCAGAGATCTTGACATCCGTATTATGAGTACATATTCCTCTACATTACTAATAATAATAATAATGATAGCTCCTTGATACATACCTAAAATAGAGTAAAATAGAGAAAATATTATTAATAAATAAACAACATTGTAGAATGACATGCCAAAAACCATGGTAAGTGGAAAATTTTCCATGAAAATGATCTATTCGCGAAGTTGATAATTTTCAAATTTTTAATAAATTCCACCATAAAACTAAAATTTGAATTTTGTCGTGTTTTATTCTAAATCCCCTCGAGGACTTTTCAGCGGAATACAGAGGCTTCAGTTATATGTTTTTGAGTAAAATCGGATTCGGAAAATCGACCTCGGCCACCCTCATTTAACCTATCTCGTTTATTTTTCGAAAAACGCCCCGAAAAAGGCCAAAGACAGGGATCAAAGTTCCCCAACATTCTAAAACTTATAGCTTGCTTACCGTAAGAGATATAAAATCGGGGTTACTTTTAATAGATCCAACGTATCGAAATCTATATTATTTGGAAATTCCAACGATTTGACGATTTCAAAAATGTTTTTCCCTATGCAGTTATACTTATTAATAGAGATGACCAAGACAGGTGGTCTATTCGTCTCATAAAAAAGGGTTCGTGTTGCCTACTGGTTTCCCCGAGAATCGACAAAACACGAGTCTGTCTAGTCGCTGCAAAAAAGTAATAATTTCACCTGCCTTTGTCATCTCTACTTATGAATATCAATTAGCTTCTATAACACGGGGTCGCTGGTAGTATCGTCACATGGTACCACATCTACATACGAACCAGAAGCAGTCGTGCAATAAACAACATTAACAGTTTGCCACAACTCTCCACTTGTTACTGCTCCAACTTGTTTGCGACCTTTTGCAGCAAGAACACGAGAAGATTTGAGAACAACAGCAATCCCGATTTCTTCCACATTAAAAATTATTTGCGGAAGAAATCGATAATTTTCAGTGGCTTGTTCTAGGTTATCGTAAGATAAATTGACATCGGTGCGGTCGAATGCAAGTATTCAGTTTAAACTAATAGCCTCCGGTTGGCGTAAAGAAATTTGTGGGTTTCTACGTAGGAAGCCATATATCCATTCTTTCAGCAGATTTTTGTTTCGCCACTAGAATTATATTTAATATTTTTATTCCTAATTTAACTTTTCTCTTCTTATTGAATATTCATTTTATAAGAAACTATTATTAATTATTGTTTACAGCATAGAACTTTTTAACGGCGTTACAGTAAGGAAATTAGTTTCTAACTTGTTCGCATCACCTGCTAGATGGTAGCAATGCTTCTTACGATATTATAACTGTTACCCTTTTTATGATCGGTTTTACCCGCTGGTCGATATTATACGCTGTTCCCCTAGTTTGCGGCTCTTCCAAGTGCTCACTCATTTGAATATGTAACATTTTTTCGAGGACTTTACTTAATATAGGCAGTAAGCCAACAGGACGAAGATCATAATCACTAACTGAGCCACTTTTCTTCTAGATAATCCAAAAAATCTTCGGCGGTGTAATTTTTCGTATTTTTCAATCCTTTTTAGGCTATTTTAGTTACCAATTTTGAGATAATTTCCACAACAGACTCTTCAAAACCTTGTTTTGCTATTTATTTACGTATGTACACAATTATTATTATTATTACTACTTAAAGTGAAAAGTCGTCGGCAATCAAGAGATTATCAAGTTATATTCAATAACCATAAATATTCTATAAAAGCGCACCTTACACTGTATCTTAAAATAGTATAGCTTCGTAATCTTGTTTTACAATGTAATGCCAAGGTGTCGCTATGCAAATATGAAACATAATCCTTATTTGCCGGTTGTTATTGTGTAAAATACGTAAATATCAGGTTTTTGTAGCAGGCGAAAGGAATAGTATCAAATAAACGTGGGCATACATTCGATTCAGAATCTTCTTCCGCAGTCTCAGATTTAAATAATATGTTTCTAAAATGAGTGTCAATAAATAAGCAAGCCTTTAAGCACGGATGTTTACATTTGCAGTTAATAAGTTACCAATGTGATGCAGTTTCTTGCGGGTTGCGTCTAACTTCGCTTATACAGTGCATTATTTTATAGCGTGGTAAAAGCTTTGCCTCGTGCTAATCGTCTTTCGACTTTAAATAATAAAGGATATTTAACAAACTGTTTGCCGGAAGCTGATAAACAGTGACCCAGTCCGCCGTTTTACATTTCTGCCTAGCACTACTTTCATTAGAAGGTCGAAGTATTCTAGCTTTGTTACTGCCAGTATTTAATGCAGAAAGCCAAATAAATTCTGATAATGCGAGAGCATAAATTGTTCCGCCATTGAAACTTGTATTTCTAACTTAAAACCTGTTAAATCTTGTAGAACCTGCTAGGTCTTGTGAAGATAATTTCGAAAGTATCGGCACATTCCACACCGCACAAGTTTAATTAATTAGTCCAGGACAGCTGTTTCGAGGATACATCGATCCTCATTTTCAACCGAAGGCCGAACACCGGATTATTTAATTAAACTTGCGTGGTGCGGAGTGTGCCGACACTTTTGTGTTATTTGCCATATGTATAGTTATAGGATCGCATACTGGTGAAATAGTTACCTCCAAAGGTTAGAGATTTTATAGTATTGCATCACGTTATCTTAAACTAACTAATAGAAAATGAGTGAGTCTGTAAATAAATCATAACGTACCTGTACAGATGATTACAAGCCTACCTAAACGCATAAACTAAATTTTTCCGGTATTAGAACTAAACCCAGATGCTATTGATTTGGTGTCCAACCCTTATGAAATCAATATCTCGATGAAGAAAAAAGGAGATTGTTTGCAGAAATAACTCCATTATTGAAGGTTAAAGGAACGGAATAACATTTGCACTTGCAGACGCGAGGTTGACACTGAATAATATAAACATATTTAAATAATCCATGTGAGATTGAACTGAGAAATGGGAAAATTGGAACGAAAGTGGTCTTTTGAAAAAAAAAGGTACACTTTCATTCCAACTTTCGTATTTGTAAATAATTTATTTAACGATATTGGGCCTAAACCTACTCGCATGTTCTCTTCTTTCTTAAATATCCCAGGCTTTCCCAACCATCGTTGAAACTCCAACTTCGTAAAGAAAGGCGTGAGAAATAAGAATAATTCTGCTAAACCCGGGTATTCATCTTTAACAAAGATCCAGAGTTTTTCAATGAACTTGAATTTTAGTCTGTGATCTGAAGACAGCTTTTTTTTCGTTCAGAGCTAAGTTGGAGAAGTCGAAAGAACATAGTGGATCCTTTATCCAATCGAATTCTTCAATGTTTAACAAAGGAAAATACTCTACCCAAGATTTTCTTCTATTCTTGTAAGACGTTTGATTATATTAAAGAAATTGAGTCCTGCACAGAAGAGAAAGCTTCCGTGCTTCTTTTTATAACGTGTCTGTTTCATAATAAAGGTTTGTTTTCATTGCCCGTAATTTGTAAGTCGATGTACAAATGTTTTCGTTGTTTCCCTAAATACGATAAATTATTGCGCCAATTATAATTTTTTCAAATATTTTCTAAAAATTTATTTCTTCAATGCAACACACACGATCTAAAACAATACCACGTGAGAACCACCTCACTACCGCTTGGAGAAGTAAACACTCGGAGTTTGCGTCCGTAGATGGATAAAGTTGTTTGAAAATTGGGCTTTTCAGTGGTGTCATTTTAATTACATTATCCATGGAAACTACTTGATCTTCGATCTTCAATAGTTCATTTGGTTTCTTGGGCATCGTCTTTATGACAAGTACTTCTCGATGCAAGTCTCAAATCCTTTGACTGGTGCCATCATTGATTCAATGGTATTAAAATGCGAGATTATCGCATCGAATGGCCTCAAAAGTCCTTTGCAGCATACTAATTTGGTGATCTTCTGTCCATGGTAGTTTGCCGCTAATATCTATCATTTTGTAATGCAAAGGACAAGTTCTCCTGAGACTGTTCTTTCAATGTTGCAGAACATGTCACCAATCACTCTGCGAATCGTGCAATAAGGTACTGGAATCTTCAAAATGTTAAGTAAAATATAGACAAAAATTTAAAATCGGCAGAACTACGATATGTTAGTGAGGTTGGTAGTATTAAGTACGCTTGAAATGGCTTCGAGATGTACCAATGTTCCGCGAATCACAGATTGTAAACCACGGAATCACTTTTATCATTACCGGCACACATCGTTCTAGGATCGAGCCCCAATCTCGCAACTCTCTTAGAATAAGTTCTTCCGTATTCACCAAACCTCCGGCAAAAATAACGGTTGTCTTTGTTCTATGTGTAAATATACGGAGTGTTCTATTAAAAAATGCACCTTTGGAAAAGGGTTTGCTCTTTATATCTCAAAATAGTTTTGCAAAATGAATCTCACAGTGACCCAACTCCTTACTATCTTCATATAACAATTATTGATGTGAAAATACCACAAAAGTACAATAAAATCTCATCATTTCTTTTCAGAGCATTTACTAGTAGACAGAATCAGACGACAGATCTCCCAAACCCAACAGCAAGCCACCTTCAGAGGACCCCTAAAAGTCATACGATTCTGTATCCTCGGCATACTGTTACCATGTCTTCTCTGCGTTCTAGTGTTGTACATGAGATACAGGGTGTATACGGAACAAATGTACCCGCTAGCCGTGTCGGATATGAGGATATTGGATAATAGGGTATCGACGATGTGGTGTCAGGTATGTATATCAGCAGACTCTAAAAGTTTCAAATTAAATTATAGCGATTGTACGATTTTGCAGAGGCAACTTATTAAAGCGAACGCGACCTTCAATGCTTTTTTATTGCCGAAGATGCCACAATTAGAGCCTGGTACAAAACCTTTAACGATGGTACGTCATTTAATACTGGAAGATGACACTAAGGAATATTGGGGATTTTATTTGTTGAAAGGATCTACCGTTACCATCTCTACTTGCGTGAGGTAAATTAAAGAAAGGATTTGTTTTTTTAAATTATTTAATTTTAAATAAATACAATGTGATCAAAGAAAACTGATTAAGTTAGCAATTTGGAAGCAGATATGTTTTAGCTTGTTAAGTTTTTAAGCTATTATCAGCTTTTATTAACAACACGAGATGGTTGTCCAATCTGCAAGAGTTTGGTAATAGAGAACCAAATACCTCTGCTAATCCTCTCTCCATTCAAGCCACACCATCATTTCCTTGAGGAGAGTAGTGAATATATTTTCATATGATTATTATTTAAATTTACACGAATACGCCACTGAAAATATTAGCGCGCTATTCACATTCAAAGATAAACTTGAAATCCTGTAGGTAGAAATTAGTCTCTCGCAAGCCTCTTTAGCTCAGTGGCAGAGCACTGGTCTTGTAAACCAGGGGTCGTGAGTTCAATCCTCACAGGAGGCAGCCGTATAAGAGAATATTGTTTGGCTAAATTGTTTTTGTAACATGTTGGCTATAATTTTAATTTATTTTTTAACAAAATTGAAATTAAAAGCATTGTTATTATTAAAGTACGCTCGCTATACAAATTTATATTTCGAATATTTTTCTCATACAACATATTTATTGGCATCAAAGTGAGTACACACTGTTCTAATTGTTGCAAAGAAAATTAAAAAATTAAATTTAAATCTGGCCAATTTTTCTTTCAAGCACAGATGGCCAGGAGCTTCGTTAATCGTAATCAGAGGCCATAAACATCTACACGATTGCGCATACATTGGTGATGATTCGTCAGAAGAACTCGATGAAATCTTGGAAGCCATCAAGGATGGAACTTACGTCTACGTCAACACGACAAGAGAAGAACAACCACCGAACATACCCCATCTGATGAAGAGACACCGCCAGGATGTCGAATTCCATCACCAGCACCACAAAAACTCAACCAACACCAGTAGGCTATCGGAACTGCTTGATACCTCAGAAATAACCGACGCCAAACAGCTTAGGAAATTGTTGGAGATCATCAACATGAAGAAGAAGGAAGAGAAGGAAAAACCGCACTCTCACGTGCGTAGGAACTCGACCATTGGAGAAGGGGAGACGAAAAATTTTCAATTCAAAAGCGCGCACGATATTCCCAAGACGACGACCTCTCAGGAGGTTTTAGAAGATGTCCTCACCAAGTTAAAGGATCTCGGGGACAAGGGCAGCGCCGTTTTAGATAGAATCAATCGACAGTTTCAGAATGACAGTGAAGACAGAGAAGAAACAATCAACATGAGAGCTAGGCACTACGTGAAGCCATCGGTACAATTTGACGATAACATCGATAACGCTAGAAGGAAGAAACGTGACTTGATTCTTCAAACAGCAATGGGCCAATCTTTCAACGGACACGATGAAGAAAACGATTTAGGTATAGAAGAGGTAGGCATGAATTAAATTGTCATTAATGAATATCTTTAGAAAAAGAAAT
>LR736869.1:8354761-8396659 GCA_902654985.2 Oryctes borbonicus | reverse complement strand
TAACTGGGATTACTTTGTTAAATTTGTTCTGCATCTTGTGAAAACCAGATACTCTTGACAATCACCAGATAACTCTCAAAAACAAAGATGAGGCTATCAGTATCAAACAATAATTCATTTGTGCCACTGTAAAGTATATTCCTATTCATTTTTTTTCTGTTAGGGTTATTATTATCCTTATCGTGCTTGTTCATAACATGCTCCTAGTTCTTAAACAAAATTATACAATCAAAGAGATAACATTATCACCTACAATTCAAATGTTTTTGAACTCGTTTTTTAGATTACAAACGTCTACACCCTTAAACATTTGGTTTCTATCATAAACTCTTAGTATCTATTAATGTCAATATAATTGACATTAATAGATGACCTTAGACATTGATATTGATAAAATACGCGCTTGGCATTAAAAAAAAATTAAACCTCACTTAAAAACCACGTTAAACCTTTAGCAATTGTCTTAATTAGTGACTGTCTTTTTTTGGAGTGTGGGAAAACATTAATCCTAGTCGGAGAATAAAATATAAAAATAGATAGTTTATTTTTAAACGTGTCCTTCGTTATTACAATATATCTTTTGGGCTTAGACTCGTAAAATTTTATTGTAGAATCTTCGCGCAACCATACACCCATTTATTCCTTATTCTTTCTAATTTGCTCCTAAAAGACTCAATGTTCCATGATGAAGGTTCGGCTTCTTCTGGAAATACTTGCCAATTCCTTAAGTTGAACGGAAAGAAAGATCGAAATCCCTCCAATATCTGTGAAGATCTTGCTGTAGAGAAATCGAGACCAGATGTACAGGGTGTGAAAATGCCTCAAGAGAGAAGTGCTGTTATTTATCAATTTGGAGGAAACGCTGATAAAAGAAAGTAATACAAAATTAAACTTAGATACAAAATTTAAAATTCTGAATTTTACGTTTTTAAGTGCTCGATCCGTCTCTCTTTCTCCGAAGTGGTTTGTCAACCACTACCGTATCAGAAGTGTGGAATGAGCAGGGCATTTGTCCAGCGTCGCATTTCCAACTAAAAAGTGTCAACAGAATCCTCCAAAAAACGCAAATAAACATGTTGATTTAAATTTTCGTCGGTAAAATATGGACCAACAATTTGAACATAAAGAATTCCACGTCAAACATTCACTTTTTGAAAACGGTGACTTCGTTTGTGGATGACGTAGTTTGGATTTTCAAAAACACAAAGACAACCATTTGGTAATGAAACATACTGTTGGTATTCATCATCAGTTCATCAGGCCAATTTTGTAGAAGGCCTACTGAGTCAATTGGAGTCACTAAATTGCTTAGAAAGATACATATTGCAAGGACTCTGCAAATATATATGTTTGCCTCCGTATTCCGTTAACAATTCCTACCATTGTCGCCGCCGCAGAGAGTTGATTTTAATTTGTGTTTCCTTTTTATGCCAATAGTATCGTAAACGTCTAATTCCCGCGGCAACATTTCATTCTACCCTGTTTCGTTTACACGTCGTGCTACACTTAACTATCCTTCCGTATCTGTAGCGTCTAATGCGCTGGTTGAATCTGGTGCTTATCGCTTTTTTCCTTTCCCTCACTACATGCAAATTGATAAATTCCCGATCTTTCCTTGACGTCCGATTTATCTTTCGGATCGCCAAGATAAAACCAAGATACCATTTAATAGTGACCGTATAATGATGTTTATTTTGATCCAGGGATTCATCCCGGATGGTATTGCAGACGACAGAGGTACAATAAATGAAACTACGTTAAATGACAAGAGCAACAGTGAATTCTGGTCTTCGTTCAGCAGTTCGGAAGAGGCCCTCCTCAACTGCGCCGGTCTAATCTTAAATTTACCATTGACACCTCACACGAAATGCTCAAACGGTAGTACCCCTCAAGAGATCGAAGACGCGTACTTAACAAATACCATCACCTACACGTAAGTTTAAATATTAAATCAGAAATTATTTAGTCAGCGTTTCCTTCCTTACAGAGTTCCTATTAACGGCTATTATTTCTTCGTATACAACAGCGAGAACGAAATCCAACCGAATTACATCAGAGTTCGCTTCAATCTGCAAAAGAAAGTGTACAACGTTTCGAACCCGGTATCCACCTGCCGGAATACCACCGAATTTTGCGCGATGAAGTTGAGTTTCTGGTCTGATGAGAAGGTGGTCATGGAGTTACCCGTCAATGAACATGAGGACCTGTGGAACAACGAATTCGTCGTTATTTCTCAATGCGAACCTAGGACAGCCATTTATATAATTTTAGTAGTCTCCATACCAATTTTAATAATAATATTCGCATTTCAATAGCATCTTATATCTAGCAAAAGGAACAGACGGAAGTGACTTACGTCTTCGGAGTATTTTCTTTTGTTTTGTGCATAAAAGATTGTGATATACTTTATATATTATACTGTTGAACGTAGCTTGTAAATAAAATTATATATATATATTTTCCGCAATATATTAGGTAATAAATATTTTTTTAAGAATGTGGATAGATGATTTTGTTAATAAAGTATTTTTACTAGTTGTGCCCTTCTTTCTTGGTAATGTTTGCAAAAGCTCAAAAGTTTAAGGAACATGTTAGATAATTTCGTATCACGTTATAAGAGGTAATATTATTTTATTGAATCGGAATATTGAATCTTTGCGAAGAAGAACTTTTCAAAACGACTTTCTTCTTGTTATGAAGTTCCAAAGTTGCTAAATTTTCTGTTTGTTATTAACCTGAAGGGAAAATGGACTTGTCACAAATGAGATTGACGAATGAAAAAAAGAAACACAAAAGCACTCATTTTCTTCTTTTGACAATGGTATATTTATTTGTGGCCTTATAGAGAAGTCTACAGAAGCTACAGTCAAAATTTTTATATGATGTTTCGGTTCTTTCTGGCCAACATCAACTTTCTTATCTCTTAACGGCGCCATATTGGATTTTGACACCTTTACAAAAAAGAGTTTTTTTTTTATTTGAACCATAACGATAGAAGCTGGAAATAGTTGTTAATGGGGTATTTTCCATTCTCGATGGGGCGATGAAATATAAGAGGAAAGCCCGTTGAATTTGGATACGATAAACGGATGCTTTGATATTGCAACAATTTCGACATTTAGTGCGTTGCAAAGCCATCAAGTCTCTATATTATATCAAAAACCAAATCTGGACTACCTCTTGCTTGCTCAACCTCAGACCGATAATTATTTCACATTCGATGATTATTTGATGAAAGCATTAAAAGGAAAGCGGTTGAGAGAAACATCTTCTCGTTGGAGAATAAAACAAAGAATTGCCTTCTACCACCTAAAGAAACTTGGAATAGGAAAGAACGAAATGATTTCCATTTAATAGTTTGGTCAAGATCATCCATTCCCGATGCAATAAACAATGAAGAGTTGCATTTTTCACCTTGTTGCTATAGCAATGAAAATCTTTCATATTTGTTATCAATATTCGTTAATTATACTAATTTCCAAGTTGATTAAGTTCAAGTTTCCTCAAGTGGCTTTTCCGTTTAGGCAATATGTCCACTACAAATTTATCAGCTTTCATTTTATCAGTCCGTTTAAGTTGAAAATTGATAACCTTGATTAAGTTGAAAATTGATAAGCAGTGCAAAGTTACAGACATCACCCTACTTGATAAAAAATTCACTAGTAACCTATCGTTTAAATTTACGTTTACTTTGCATAAGTTGTTGATCAATCGTTTTAACGTTAAAAACCTTTTTTTAAGGTGTTTAATCGCCAATTAAAGAAAAACAGTAATACCTTTCTTATTAAGCAACTTTTGTTAAAATATTTTTACTTTTATGACCTTATTTTATAATATTTAATTACCCTTTGAAAAAAATTCAGAATAGAGTAACATGCTGTATAATCTGTGAAAATATTAAATACGAGGTGAGAACACTATCTTCTAAAAAACAATTCTATTTTTGACGAAAATTTTCTTGAACATATTTACTTCAAATAATTACATATCTAGAAATTAAGCAATATTCCCGCATAGTACTTAAAAAAAATGCCACCTTACATCACATAAGACGAGTCTGTTATAATCCATTTCGTAAGACGCCCAATCCCTAAATTACACAAGTTATTGCTGAAACTTTAAGCTTAAACACGCAATTTTAAATTCTAAAGACTAGTACTCCACATTTTCCTTTGTTAGATTAAGGCCTCTAACGTTATAGGCTTAGAAGATAAGATCTAAAGGTATAGAAGATATGGCAAAATTCAAGTAGGACAATGATACTTGGAAATGTTATCAGACTTATCGGCCTTTTCTTTTATGGAAAAATGCAGTTTTGAAAACGTATATATACCACGGATTTTGATCCAGTAGGCATATTTAATTTCCCTTTATCAAGCAGTAAATATGAAATCATTTTTAGTGCTGTTTGCTTGTGTCGTTTTGGCACAGGTAAGTTGATTTGTTAAACGGCAAAAAAAGATTGCTTCAATTCTCATCTGTAAAATGTAGGCCTCCATTGATTTATCAAGCATCAAACCTCGGCATATTGAACCACGGATCCCAATATTTCCAAAGATACCTGCTAGTGATTGGTCCGACCAAAGGATAGTTGGAGGAAACGAAGCTGTAGCACATTCAAGACCTTACCAGGTAAATATTCCAATTTTAACTTTTTTTCTCACGTCAAATGGCCTTCTTTCTATTATGTACCTCTTGAAGGACGAAATTCCAACATTAAAAGAATCAAAAAAAAATGTTTTTCGACCTTCGTTGTTCTTATACCGGGATACTCTTTCAGTCTCTACAACTTCATCGAAATCTGAATTTTTGGGTTGCCGGTGTTTCCTTCTTAGTTGCATGGAGCTCGCTTTGGGAAGCTGCATGTTGTGTAAGAAGAATGGTATCTTAGGGCTGCTTGTCAACAAAACACGAAATCCTCCTGCCATCCGCCGAACAATATTATCAGATTCCTGCCTTCTTGAAATCCTCTTCACATGCTTGTACTTGCCCCAGCGTTTCATTTCATCTTATTGTTCTAACGACATAGATGCTTTTTGTGCTTTGCAAACGTGTATTCAAAGATCCAAAGACGTTGTTCAAAAATAATTTATGGTTTTATATCAAAAATTACGACAAAATGCAAATATTGTAATTTTTTCATAGGCAGCGTTGCTCATATCAACAGACGAAGGCACTTTCTTTTGTGGTGGTTCCCTAATTTCAAGAAAATTCGTCTTAACTGCAGCTCACTGTGTGGACACGTAAGAAAAAGCATTATAACAGTGAAGAAAACCATTTATTCATGGTGGATTTTTCTCCTATTTAGTGCCAATTCCGTACAAGTCATTTTGGGTGCCCATAGATTCGCCGAGAGCGAAGAAAGCCAAGTCCGTATTCAAGTCAATTCCTCCAACATCCGCGTCCACAAGAATTGGAATGACCTTTTCCTAATCAATGACATCGCTACCATCGAGTTAACTCAAGCAGTTGAACTGAACGGTATTATAGGTAAATTACTAATCGAGAATTCCGTTTGTAATCCAAATTTTCCAGATAATATCCAGCTGGTTGATCTTCCAAGCCGTTCCGATGCTTCAAACTCTTTTGCTGCACAGCAAGCCGTCGTAAGTGGTTGGGGTCGTGATTCAGATTCGGCAACTTCCGTAAGTCCCGTTCTTAGGGAAGTACAAGTAAATGTTTTGGTTAAATTGATGTGCAATATCGCTTATTTCGGAACTATCCGAAATAGTCACATTTGCACTTCTGGAAGTGGCGGCGTTGGATCTTGTAATGGTGATTCTGGTGGTCCCTTGGTCATCCGCAATAAACAGGTAAGTTATTCTAAAAGATTGCTAAATCGAATTCGATGTTAAAACTGTATTTGCAGATCGGTATAGTATCATTCGGTTTGGCACTTGGTTGCGAAATCGGTTGGCCTTCAGTATTCTCGAGGGTTACAGCTTTCTTGGATTGGATTGAAGCCAACAGCGATGTTGTAATCTCTTAAGATACATCTCTTTTTATGAGAAATTAAAATGAACAAGTCTTAAATAAAAACAACGTTTTACTCATCACCTTATTTTATTTATCCACAATAGAGCTTTCATAAATACAATATGTGTAATATCCCATTCAATTTACCGTTTAATAATGGCCTCCATGTCCTCCATCGCCGAACCCATCATCGAATCCTCCACCTAGTCCTCCGTGACCACCAGCTGCGCCTGCTTGTTGGGCTGACTGGGCAGCGCCAGCAGCGTTCGCCTGAGCAATATGTGCTGCAGCTTCAGCTTTCTGTACAGCAGCGTGTGTTTCGGCAAGATCACTTTGAGCTGACTGTAATTCCTGAGCTAAGTTATTGTAGCGCTGTTTGGCCGCACCCACCATGGCTTGTTGGGCGCCCAGTTGAGCGTGAGCTTCTTCAGCGGCTTGTTGGGCGTGTTGAGCTGTACCTTGGGCAGCGTTTACAGCATTGTTAAGTACGTTAATTTGTTGTTGAGCTTGATCGGAAGCTTCTTGAGCTGCTTGGGCTGCGCGTTGCGCCTGCTGAAGCTGTTGAAGTTCACCTTCGAGAGCTTGATGGGCTTCGTTGGCGTCGGATTGGAGTTTCTGGACTAGGATTTGTTTGCCAACTAAAGCGGCTTGAGCTGTAGCCGCCGCCTGAAAAATATAATTACAATTTAAAAAAATAAAGATAAATAATGTAACGTCTTATTATTAAAAGTTTTTACACAATTCATAACACTTACGCTAGCAGCATTTTGAGCGTAACCACTTTGAGTGGCCGCGGCTGATTGGCTGGCAGCGGCGTGCTGATTGGCTACCGCGTTGCTAGCTTGTATCGCAGCACTTTGAGCGATGGTTTTTAATCCGCTTCCGGCACCGAACCCTTTACCACCACCGCCACCACCTCCGAATGAAGCTATGGATGCGAAGTGACCACCTCCGGCTCCTTCTTGGTCTGAAGATATTTTGGGAGCGGCCAAAACATAGGAAGCTGAAAATATCAAAATTTTATTTTATTAGAAAATTGGCTCCAACGAAATAAATTTAAGGTAAAACATAAGAAATTAATTAATTGATCTTGGAAAACACGAAACGCGAAATTACACTAAAAATATTACCTAAAGCAACTGTTAGTACCACAATTTTATACATCTTGATTGGAGGATTCTATTTACTTTGATTAATTTGTATTCTAAATACTGAGAAGATCAAGTGATCACTGATTTTCGATCAAATCACCCCAACTATATATACTTACACAAAATTCACGGAAGAATTAGTAAGAAAGAACCAAATCCGCTCTTTCTTTCTTGGCGACAAAGACATTCCACAATAGCAATAGATCTGCCCATGTAAATATTTCGTAATATTAGGTGTCTTTCTCCCTATTCTATTTTATATGTTTTTATCTTTAAACAGTAATATAATAATGGAATTGTATTTTTGTATCATTGTCCTCAGATCTATTTGAAAGTAATACCGTTTAAAATGGACCCGATATACGTAAATGCTTCATATTTAGTAGATCGGAATCATTCTTCTCATTGACGATTGCAGCGTGACATATATTACCTCATTACGTCCGTTCTGTCGGCGGTGCCGATTTGGTAATTATAAAGAATTGATCTTATTTAAGTGTGAAACCATTGAAATCGAAAAATTATGGATTCACGTAGAAGGTGGAACTAATAAGAAGGTTTTGCGAACAATAAGAACTATGAGTATTAGTACTATTCACTCAAGACATTCTATTCTTTTTCAATGTTTATTCACATTAATGCATATAACAAATTTTAAAAAAATCCAATAAAATGGGCCTCTAGGCAGATACGCATGAAAATATGTTAGAATTAGGGTAAATTTTCAAAAAGAAATGTTCTATATCTTGGGGTCCACCCTATCTTGCATAGAGGTAATTAAAGAAAATCGATTTAGAATATGTATCTTTATTGCTCTATGAAATCGATTATTGTCTGTTCTTATTTTGATTTTTGGAAAATTGAATGAACATGTTGTGAGAATGTATATGATGACGTCTTAGCTATAAAAAAAAACAAGGATTCCTTTTTGCATTTTTCAACAAATTATTTAATAACAAAGTATAATAAAATATGGGGGTTCCTATTTAACATTTCAACCCCCTTCCCCATCTACAAAGAGGGAAAGAGAGGGCCTAATCTTAGCACTAATGTATTCCCTCCGCAGAATAATTAAATTTTAATTGGCATTTTTTTTTCGTGAAGTGCTCATTTGGAAGTTAAAAGAATCGCCCGGTATGTGCCTCCTGCTCTTACAGTACCCAGAAAAGGGATGAACACGAACTCATGAACGATGCACCTCCCGGAAAAGCAAGTGGCTCAAATATTTTGCAAGACATTCGAAGGTGTGCGAAGGAAACGAGGTTCCGTTACTTTTGGACGGCTACGGCAGTCGGAATTGTCTTGAAGCATTAGCCTTCTTCAACAACTTCTTCACACTTACTATGATCAGCAAATTTAATTGTGATTACATCAAAATTCGGGAATAATTTATAATTTAAAATTAACCGAACGTATTTAAAAAGCAGCGCCTATGAATGCAATAAACTCCGTTCGAAAGAAGAGAATTTATCCTTTTAACGCAGATTGTGGCGATTGGGAATTTCCATAATTAATAATAGACATCTCAATAAAGGATGTTTGTCATTCTCCATTAATTTCATTAGTTATTGTATTAGGGAAGTTTGATAAATATCTAGCCTTGGTAAGAAAAGAAACATGTTTATGTGCAAAATTCATTTTATTTTTCAATATAGTCTCCTTTGACGTTGATACACTTAGTTCAATGTTTTTCTTTTGTATAATAATAAATAACTTGAAATCTAAAGGCATTTGTGCAACTGGAACCATTCGGAAAAATCGCCAAAAGAGTTATTCATTTCAGGCTTTAAATGTCTCGGAGAAGAAAAAAAGAAGTGCCTATGATTTGATCGATTGATTTGTTAAATGGAAGAACAATAGTATTTGTTCAATGGCAACCAATCACGATTTTATTGAATCTCTGCCTACAGTCAAGCGACGGTCAGAACAACAAAAGAAAGCGCTGCTATAAAGCAACTTTTGCTGATGACAATGGGCCACTTCACCCAAAAAATTGGGAAGTAACTACGTCGTACATTGTATCACTCTCGTATACGATAACGTTGCACATACGCTCCGTTTCTATTGATTTTCTTTCATTTTGCATTAAAAACTTAGTTTTCTACTTGTTTGAAAAATTATAATGCTTGTTCTTACATCTGCTTAGCACACTCAGTATATTATTCCGACAAGAAATGCATTAAACCTTATTTTTGTCGGTTTATAACGCTGAAATAAATGTAATTTTGTAAAAATTGTTGACTCTTGAATGTTGATTTTTTATCTAAAAAATGTTTAAATTGATGGAAAGTATATACCTCGTAATGTACACACAATTATAGCCCCGTATCCTCAATAAAAAGGCAGAATTATTAATATTACAACTAGATAGATAGTAACAAGAGCATAATGTAGTTTTCTTGAGGGCACCAACAAAGCTACATCAAGAATTTGCCGAGGGAAAGACTTCATTTACATAAGATGATCTGTGCAGCTCTAGATTGATGTATTTATTTTTTTGTTGTTTGCAAATAATTACAGTACGCACTTGTAATATACAAACAAAATTCATTTAAATTCTGTAAGTCGGTTCTTTAATAACAGAGATTTATTAGCAAATAAATCTAATATTACAATTGTGCAAGTTTCTTGGATAATTGCCCAGGAACTTCCATAAATATTGACCCATACGAAATTTTTTCTACGCTCTATATATTTCATGTAATCCAAAGGTTCAGATGAGTGCTTATTAGTGCCAGTTCTATACGCGTAAAATAAGACTAGAGATGATTGTTTGTTAATAAAACAGTTCGTTTCCGTAGCAAAATGAATAAATACGCTGTAGCACATTAAATTAATGCAGTTTGAGCCGTTACATTTGTGATGAGACATTAAACATGTAAATTATCTTTTCTTATTGTCTAAAATCTAATTAAGGTAGTCAATAGATCCTTTCATTATTGCATTACGTCGTTGTACGTTACAGAAATTGAACTAGAGAAATATTTTGCGTCAGGAAATGTTTAATAATTTGAAACGACTAAATTCAAAATTTCTTTTTAGTAAATTCGCTCGTGGGAAGGAAACAAACGACATGATTCCTTTTCTAAGTAATTAAAAAATTTTCAATTTTAGTCAATCCCAAAAAGCAAGTGTACGTACGTTTTACATGATACCTTGCGGAAAGTATTTGAAACAAACCAGATTTATTAATTTTTTTTTTAATTTTATTTTTAAATTTATTTATATTAAATTTTTACTGTAGATAAACCACGTAATAGCTTAAGAAATGCACTCTAAAATTATTATTTTTTAATTAATTAATCTTTAATCGTTAATCTGAATTTTAAAAAAATCCTTAGCGTAATATGGCATTGTAGTTTTGCAGCTCATCTTCCAAACCAACTGCGTCCTTAAGCTTACTTGAACTATTGCCTGACTGCATCGTTGTTTCGAATAAATGTTCTGCATCTACAATTTTCGCCGCATAAGGTCTGTATGAAGAAGCTTTCCTGAATACTTTGGCAACAACAAAATCACCTTTTCGTAAATTCATTAGTAAATGAGCCACTTTCATCGATCTCAGACTCTGACTGTTGCGAAGAGAAATCGTATCAGATTCATCGGAGGAGGAAGCTGAGAGAACCAGTATCTTTTTTGCAGGAATTTCAGACTTTTGAGCCATAGCCTTGGACCTTTTTTTCTGATTTTCTCTTTTTCTCATTAGCCGTTCTTCTTTCTGCAATTTCTCTTTATTTGGAGTAGATGTGAGATGAGTTGATTTAACACCCTTCCTTGAACGTTTTCTTACTATCTGGATCTTAGGAACAGGAATAATATCAGATGGAGACGTGCAATTTGTTGAGGAAATAGATGTTCAGGATTGACTGAACAGACTCATGTTCCTGCTGTGCTTTTGCTGTTGTTTTGGGGGGTAAAAACTTTCTATTGTGTTATGGCTAATATAAGCCTCCACTGCGTATACATCCCCCACCTACTCTAACATGGATAAATCAAGAATTTATGCAATCAATATAGATTGGGTAAAGCAAAAGATCAAAAAGTTAGAGTTTGGTTCAAACAACATATGAAGTTGATGATATTAAATTAATTTTTTTTTATCCGACTTGATTTTTGCCAAGATTTACTAGAAAAGAGTCAACAATAGTGTAAAACATAATTTATTTAAATATAATTTCATCATTATGTACAAAACAAATCCATTCAGATCACTCCCACAGGTCACCAACTACCTTTGCTGTAACCAGCATTGGATGGGTATCCATTAGATGAGACACCTTCAGTAGAATACGTCTGGATATCGATTCCATAACTTCCAACACCACCACCATGTTCTTCAGCCGCTGCTTGCGCGCTCTCAGCTGCATTTGCGGCGTTGGACTGGGCAATTTGGGCTGAGGCTTCAGCCTGTCGGGCGGCGTCTTGTGTGGCGGCCAACTCGCTTTCAGCCGCTTGCAATTCTTCGGTCAAAACGGCCAAGCGCTGCTTGGCGGCACCGACCATAGCTTGTTGGGAACCTAATTCGGCTTGGGCTTCTTCCGCGGCTTGTTGGGCCCGATCGAGTGACCCTTGGGCGGCGTTAATAGCACTGCTCAAAGCATTCACCTGCCGTTGCGTTTGTTGCGCTGCCCGTTGGGCTGCGTCGGCTGAACGTTCGGCTTGTTGTAACTGCCGGAGTTCACCTTCGACTGCCTGTTTGGCCTCGATGACGTCGGCTTCTAGCTTTCTGACGTAGATCTCTTTCGCGGTTAGAGCTGTTTGAGCAGTGGTAGCCGCCTGGAAGAAGAAGAACGCGTTAAATATTGGGAATAGCATAGGAAATGGTTGTTTGAAGGTGAAACTTCAGATTTGACAGTTGATAATTGATGATATTTCTGGTTCTCAAGCACGGCGATTCCCAAACTCATTTCATTAATACGGCTAAAATGTCGATAATCCTAGCGGGTATTATAACAAGTAGATCCTTTAAATTGTGCTCTTGGTAATAAAACGAACACCTGCGTCACCTCACGGTGCATGCGTAATCTCTTGGATAATGATACACGGACAAGTTCAAAAAACCTAAAGATATTCGACGATTGTGAATCACTGGTGAAAAATTATTCACCGGCGAATCTGCTGCTGAACCTCTCAAGCAAATATGTTTAATAAAACTTGCAGAAATGGATCTAATACCTCATCAGGTATACAATGGTGGTGAAGGTCTTGGAGAATCCTTCCAGACAAATTTCTCGCACACGGAAGAAAAAAATCGATACCGGGCTTGCAAAGTAAGTAAGAACAGGTTTGCTTTTATGGCCTGTGCCAATGCGTCAGGTATTCATGAGCTAAAACTGCTAAAGAGGAATCGAAGTATTTTCATTAAATATATGGGCCAAAATAAAGGGTGGCTCACACCCTTGGTTGGTAAAAAGCTGGTACGGCAGTTACTAATTAACTAATCACGAAAACCCGAAAAGTTTGACTTTTGAACACACGAAAGTACGTAAATGTTAACTACAATACTGCTTTTGGTACTCCAATAGATGGTTGCTGCTCCACTTGCACACAAGGACAAAGGAGCAGCTGAAAGTAACAACGTCTGCACATGTTCGGAAAAAGCTGCTCACCGAGCATCGCCTTCATATTACAAAACCCAAGATACTTTTCACCCGAAAGCCAAAAAGACTTTCCCTTGATTGCTTGATCAAGCGGCATATTTCACCCAGCAAACTAACTATAATAATTTCACAGTTGTCACTGGAATTTCCAAAGATAAACTAAGCCTAAGAAATATGTTTTCTTACTTGTGGATAGAAATTGATTGTCTAAAAGATCCTAATACAATAGCGTCAGATTTATCATCGTCTAAAGAACTTTGATTTTGATCTCAGCACGTTTGTTTGTTGATAATTGTGGCGTACGTGATGGCAATGTTAGCTCACTGCTTCCTGGAAGAATCGCCAAAACATATTAAGCAAATAGAATTGGTTTTTCCATTGTTCCTTTATTCCTTTATTCCATCTGATCGCGTCTTAGGACTTATAGAAAGAAGCATAAAGAAACGGCCTGTTATTACGGAAATTAGCACTTCACTATACGGGAAATTGGTAGTGACTGAGGTATCTACGATTGGAAAACACAAACAAGACGAATTATTAAGCTATCTAGCATGGCTCATTGAATTTAATAAGGGAAAGCGCTTTATTTTGTACAGAAAAAGTGGTCCAAGGTGACCTAAACATCCCATTTACGCTGAAAAAATCCAAAAGCGTTTGTGACAAAAACTTTTCTCTTTCTTCGATGGCTCCTGAGAAATTATCGCTGGGAAAGACACTAAAGGGGAAAATGAACTGCTTTCCAGGCACTACGTAGGAAATTGGACGAAATTTTTACAAGGAAAACCTGCAAGAATACGCCGCTTTGCCAGAAGAAACCATTGATTGTTTGGAAAAGTCCTAAAATGCCGAGAATGAATTTTTAAGTTTTTGACTATTTTACGATTTTCCTGTTTTTTATGAGTTTTATATAATATTCTTTGTGTTACTAAAATACGACTAAAGTTCTTTATTTCGCGAAAATGATACTACTCCGGCGTATATCGTTTTCCCGATTTCCCAAAAAAAAAAACGCTTTCGAGCATATAGCAAATTTTGCAAATAATGACCTCATATCTTATCAAAGCTCTCCCTTAATATGTGATAAAATTCTCATCCAGCACTTAAATTAGCACTAAAATTTTACAAAAAAAAAAAATAGATTCACTTACACTAATAGCATTTTGGGCATAATTGCTTTTGGCTACGAAGGCTGCTTCCCTTGCTGCTGTATGCTGGTTAGCCACAGCGTCGCTAGCTTGTTGAGCAGAACCTTCGGCGATGCTTTTCAATGCGCCACCCGTGCTGTACCCACTTTTTCCATCATATCCTCCATGGCCACCGATCGATGACACCGATCCTAGGTGACCATCTTCCTGACCAGCAGAATTTCGCAATCCCGGTGCGCAAGACACCAAGGATGCTACAAGAAAAAAGATATGAAAACGTTTCAGGTTAAATAACCAACTAATTCCATTCAAAAGTACCATCAGGTATGATTATACTGTTTCTAGGAACTAAGAATTATATATTTTTAGTCCAATTAAATTCCATAAAATGATAGGAAAAATGCTGTAATACCTGCGCAAACTGCTACAAAGATGACTTTGTACATGATGTAGATATCACTGAAAATATAAAAGAAAATTAATTTGAATTAAAAGAGGTGATTTCGATATTTGGAATTAGTTTTTGTTTATATCAGCCCTACCGTGGTAAATATTTGGAAACACTCAAAGTTGTTATGTGGATACTAACATTTTGCCTTTTACATTTTCGTATTTATACCGAAAAATTGTTACAGTTAATGATTTCATGAGTTTTTTCGACTGAAGAAAGGAGGGATCACATGCTACATTTGTTAAATAACAACTCTTATTCTATAAACAATATAAAATGCGTAAATTGTAAAGTAACTAATTAGAATGCATCTGCTTATCGTTAAATGGATTTGAATAGATTTTTACCACCAATTTAGTTCTCTTTTATTTACATTTATGTGTATTTTATTTAAAGCAACTTTACGATCATTTGTTTAAAAACTATGTAATGCGAAGAATATACGCTATCAGACGTTGGCAACACTGAATTTAGATTAAAAAATTATACATGAGTATTTTAATATTACAGGGCGTGATATATTTTAATCTGTATCAGTGTACAAGAGTTGTCTGAAAAGTTTCAAGCCTCTACATGAAGCTGATGTTAGCGTTTCTGTAAAATGAAAAAAAAAATCGAATACCGAACCATAATTAAATTCTTGCGTAGCCGAGATGGACGCTGATCACGAAGATTTTGCATCATCATTTGCCACAGTACTAGCTTGGTTCACGATGGGGCGGTTATAAACTGCAACCATCACTGATAACAACGGAAAAGTTTTTCAAATGGCGGTAGACGACCGTCAAATTAAGATTAGCGAAATAGCAAAGATTGAGGGCATCTTGAAAGAACGTGTTTGTCATAAAATTCGCCACTCTCATTCAGGACAAAACGCATTCAAATGAACATTTTTAAAGCGTTTTAAAGTAGCGCACTCTTGAAAGCTAAGGCAAAGTCGAAACCGTAGATTCGTTAAGTTAATTTTGAGCCCATTTTTTTAGTGTTTAATCCTAAACTTGTTCAAATTTCAATGGCCGTCGATGTAACTCCTCTTATATTAGGTATTTATTCAATGAACGTTTCAAAATAACATGAACGAATTCATATCCGTAACTATCGCGATCTGTTGCAACATATAACAATTTAATATGCCATACGGATGACCTTACTTAATTTTGTTCTTATGGCATAATGAAAAACGCAATCCAATAAATTTGCTTCATTATTTCGTTTACTTTCTTTTTGTTGTAGTACAGCATCGGCGAGGTATACAGTGCGTTAAAGATATTTTGCATATCCTTTCATAAAAATATTATTATCGCCCCGGAATAGAGTTTTTCTAATTGGAAGTTTGAAAATTAATGTTGCCAGAAAACGCTAGTTTGAAATTGGATTTTTTTAACGTTATACTGTATAATCAATATCAAGCCATGAGTTCAAAAGTTCTCCAATTTTTCATTGACAAATGAAACTAAAAACTAAACACGACCCATACTGGCAACCAAGTATTGTCACAACGTAGCAACTATTGTGGAACAATTCTTGATTTGTTGCTGAGCAACGTAGTTTTCATTTATTTTACGGCCCCCAGCTAACTGTAATTAAAAAATATAGTGAGAGTAATCAAGTGGCGCAATAAAAATGACAATGAAACTTTTGCAAAAAGCGTAAATATTAGCGATTCGAAATATTGAGGCAAAGTTGAGCGTAAACGTTGACAAAAATGTGCGATCTAAATATATGCTTGGTTTTAGAAATGTAACCAATGATCTTTGAACCAAAACACATCAATCACTATGTGTGAGTAATCAAGCGTCGGGCATTGTACATTACGCAAGTTTTCCTCAAGGTCGATCAATTAATATAATTAGCACAAGCCTGATTTCGAATGTATTTTTTTTGTAATCGGCGAATATGTGTATCACTTGGTGCCATAAAAAAGCAATCATTAAAATAACCCGATTCGTACAGGATACTTTTCACTCTTCAATAAACCGCAATCAACACCGAATGCCATTCAACATGCCCATAGACGAAACGCTTCAAGAAAATGACGTTCGCGAGATCCTTCGCGAATTTCTAATCAACCAAGGCATGGAAAATGCCGAAATTCATCTTGACACCGGTTCCAAACTCGGCGACGGATTCTTCTCTATCACCAACGCAATAGAGGTCCACCATGGCGATACGGTAGTGAAATTGTTCGTGAAAGCTGCACCGAAAGCTCCCGAACTAAGAAGTGCGCTAATGTCAAAGGGCTTATTCGAACAGGAGATCTATTACTATTCCAAAATCCGCCCGATCTTGGACAATTTCCTCTGGGAGAAACTAGGCCAAGAATTGGATTTACAAGCGAAATGTTTCGCTATTAGTGCTTTAGAATACAAAGAAGCTCTAGTGTTTGAAAATTTGAAGGAGCAAGGTTACCGACTCTACGGTAAGTCGGCCCTATTCACCTACGAACACACGTTGTTAGTATTAAGGAGTTTCGCGAGGTTCCATGCGACCTCCTACGCCCTCAAAGACCAGCGACCAAATACGTATAAAGAAATGGTTAAAGATATGTCTGATATCATGCCAGAATTCTTCGAAACGATTAAAGTAAATGATTTGATTTTGGACGCTTTAAAAACGTTAAGAGAGGATGATATGAAAAGAATAAAGACGTGTCTTTTAGACAAGATTGAAGAAAGGGTATATGGCGTTAGTGAATTGTTAAGCCAACCTCGCGATATAGATGACCCGGCTCATATCGTCGTTCAGGGCGATTGCTGGATTAATAATATGGTATTTAAATACGAGGTGAGTGTTAGTTTTATTTAAATTCTCACACGCCGAGAGAAACGTTTAGCAGCACTAATTAAATATTTAATAACGGTAGATGGAAACTTAAGAAAAAATAAAATAGGTGACAGATAAGCCTTTTGTGTGCCACAAGAGAATGAAGATTCTTTTCGAGTTTCTCTGCGTGGCTTTCTTGCTTGTTCTAGATTTTCCAATATCCTTTTTAGTGTCCTCATCGTTTTTCGTTTCCTTCATCTTCTCCCTTTGGTTCTACTTCAAACGTTTGCGAAGCTATATCATCTATTTCTTAATTCTTTTATTTTCATGGAACACTACATCGCTACAGATTCTAAATGTTCTTTGTCCAGAATTGTGCTGCATCCACACATAGTCGATTTTTTAGTGTCTTCAGCTTTCCTAAAATTCTTGTGCTTCACATACGAAAATTTTTTGTTTTTGACAAATGTAGCTCTTTCCTGCCCATTTCACATGTGGAGTGGTTTCAACGGCTGTTGAACGATTGCATAGACTGGTTGCAACTCTGATGGTCTTTTGCCCACTTTTGCATCAGTAATTAATGCACGGACTTTCACCCTTAGTGTTCGATTTAAACGTTGCACCTTTCCGTTTGGTTGTGGGGTATTGGAAGAAAAAACATCAAGTTTTAAAAAATTCATGGGGAAAAAGCCAATGCTAAATGCAGAACTAAAGAGGCACGAAATGATGAGAAATTGAAGATAATTTATTGGACTCCCACTCGACTGTCAAAGATGTAAGCAGTAAAGTTAACGTTTTTCAAGGTTCGTTGCAGATAGCTGGGGAGCCTCTTGAAATTTTAAAGTAAACTTACAAAGAATGGCAACACAACTTGTGTTATTTTAAAATATAATTTAACATCGCCAAGCATTAGATATCTACAGGAACTTTTACTTTCAGGGTAACGACAACGAACCAATAGGCATCCGTCTCCTAGATTACCAATTGTGCAAGATCGGTGTACCAGTCTGTGATCTAATCTACTTCTTCTATTGTTCGGCGTCGACCCCTGAGCATCTACAAAACCTAAATTATTTTCTACGATATTATCACGAACATCTAACGGCTTTCGCGCAAAAACTAGGCACCGATGTCACCAAATTCTATCCTTACCATAAACTACAATCAGATTGGAAGGTTTGGAGCGGTTTTGGTTTGTATATGGTCCTGGGCGTGATCAAAGTTGCCCTATCGGAACAATCCGAAATTCCCAAGCCGGACCAGCACATCAAATCGGGGAAGGAGACCAATGCGCTCAGTGTGAACTTAGCTAATAATGATGCTTTCTTTGAAAGGCTTCAACACGTTATAGAGCATTTCGACACTAATAATTTCTTATGATATTTTATATTTGCATGAGTTATGATTGTATTAATAAAATAAAAATTCTAAGATTTTTGTGGATACGATATATGCATCTGCAAGATGCTTTATTTTCGCCACAAAAATTCCATCACCTTATCCTTCGCCTTAAAGCATTATTTTGGTACTAAATGATACTGATTTCCTTATTTCGGCTCAATTTACTTACAACAAGACTGGATTTACGGAATGGAGGATGAAAAGGACTCCCCGATTGGCACCGACTTTTTTGCCGTAAATTATTCTATCAATGCCACGAGGAAGCTATCATAGCATTATTTTTTGGTTACAGCAATACAGAAATTTTCAATATTTTCAGATTTTGAAACATGAAACGAATAAAAAAAAACAGTTGTTTGGTAAGTAAAATTTATTTATTAGCCTAGTTATAATTAAATGTTGTGGTTCAGCTAAATGTTTTGCAAATGAAGTTAATGTTCGTGTTGCCATGGAACAGATCCTCCTTTAGATACAAGGGATAGGTGTCAGCGCAGAATTTTTTGTGTAAAACCTCCCAATGAATCCCATAGACGTCCCATATAAGCTCTCTTCTAGTATGATGTTCCAATTCTGTATGTATTATGCGTATTTTTTATGGAACAGCCAGTTATCAAGCACCCAGAGTAGAATAGGTTCAAGTCTATGAAAGATATGTTTGATACTGGAGCCAAAACCAGCAAACCAAACATTTACCATGGGCAACATTCATTCTTACAAAAAGTAGCGAAACGTAATGCGACAGTAAGTAATATAAATCAGAGAATTAGCGAATATTGCAAATAAAGGCGAATAACATAGAAGAACTGTTGAAATTTGTCTTAGAAGAAACATATACTCAGGTACAAGAGCCTTTACTTCGAGCCGAATGCATAAATCAGGAAATACTGCAGAAGAGCCACTTAAAAAAGTAATCTGCAAACTAAACGCTACAGATGCTAAAATGCTGACATTTACGGATCTTTCTCGTCAATATAACTCATTTTAAAGAACAGTCGCGAGGCAGCAGCGTTTCAAGTAATCTAGCATTGCACTAAGATCAAGCAGTAAGCGGATACCAAGAAAATGTTGGATTGCACCAACGACCAACATATCTCAGCGAAAACATTCAATTTACAAGGATTGTTATTTAACAGTCGTTTGTGTCGATGTTAATGGAAAAAATGGAAAAATCCATGCCTACGCGAATTAAGGCCGATTTTTGGAAGGCAGACGTTTTGTAAGGCAACGTCTCGAGTTTAAAATCAATAAAACGAAAGCTCGTATACAAGCAACAACATTTATGGAAAACCAATCCTTAAAAGGCTAAATTGGGGCTGGGCAATTTGGTATGAGCAGATTCCGAAATTCGTTAGTATTTCTTGGTTTCTAATCAGAAGCGTAGGTAAAAAATTTTAAAAAATTGTGAGACTCCCAAACGAACTTCCCCTATTTTACGCTCTTAGGGGCTAAATTTACATAAATTATTGCATGTTTAGACATAAAAGGAACCTACTATCCAAATTTCGTGTTTGTGATTTAAATAATTCCGGCTCTGTGTTAATGAATTAGACAATCAGGGATTTCCTCTGTATAAAATTATTACGAACATTGCAATATCAAATAAAGAATCCATCATGTAAGAAACAGCAGAATTCTTTTTACAATTTCAAAATTCGTTAAAAAATAATCAGCGGCTTCCATTTCTTCTGAACGTATATTGCCTGAAGATTTGGCCCGTGGTGAAGCCAACCATCGTTGGGTGCCGTCCACTAGAGACCAAAAACCCATTCGAGTGAACGTTTGTCAAGCTCATGTTGAAGCGCAGCTTAAGTCGAAGTTTTGCGACCAAATAGATAGCTGTGATAGATTCCTGAAGCCAAGGCACGGTTAAAACGGAGTATTATGAAAAGAAAATCGGTTCTGAAAAAGGCGAAGACGGAAAACGAGCTCTGGTACTATTTTCTATCGATCAATCAATTTCTTCACTCTGTATATTCCTTCCTTGTTTTTGATTTAGGACTAGTTTCTTCGCTCATTAACAGTATCCCGAAATGAAAATAGACGCGTAAAACTCTGTACTCTACTGCAAAGTAAAGCAAAAGCCATTAATAATTGATTTTTAACCGTTAATTGACAATTGCCAAATTTAACATGTGTCCTCTGGCGACAGAAAGCAAAATCTGATATCTCTACGATCTCTGATAACCATAGTTACGTCATGATTCCGTTAGATCTTTGACATTTATTTTACAATTTAGCCCCAGTTTATATGTTGTATACTCTTTACATATACGCGATTTTTATATCCATTTTTTCATCTAGATTCTTTTCGAAGATTAACCCCGTCGGAGAGACGCGTCTTCCCCATCCATCCGATTAATTCGTACAGCCGCTGAAACCAACCTCCACCGATCATGTTCTCCGAAGATATAGCCTCTACCATAAGTAAGTTAAGCTCGCACATTGGTCAGATCCAGTTGAAGATCGACCATGTCAACGTGATGACGAACGAGGCGGTGGAGAAATTGGAAGCGCAGAAGCGCGACTTGAGAAAGTCGACTCCGAGCTACTCGATCATCCAGAAGAACATCCACGACATCAAGATCGATCACGATCAGATCGTAAACAAGCTTCTGCAGAAGCAAACCGACGCCAAGGCTAGGAAAAGGTCCTACGACCAGTTGGACTTTAATCTAGCGCAGCTAGACAGGTTAGTTGGTGTAGTTTGTTGTTTTAGACTTTTTGGTAGGAAAATTCAGTGACGCAGAGACAATTATAATTTAGTTTTCGGTTCATTTTTCCATTTAATCTAATTTTTGAGGAGTTCTGGAATACTTTTAGACGAGTGACTTGTTCTAGTACCTTCTACACTAAGAACTTTAGTTGATTCAAGAAATTGTTTAAATGAACTTCAAATTTTTAGTAGAAGCAATGGCGAAGCAGCCAAAAGTGGTTGCCACGATGCTTCAAAACGTTCTTTGATTGATTTGGACCAATTTGGGTCGTAGATAATATATCTGAGACTTTTTTTCGCGAATAACGATTTATTCGAAAGTTTCAATCAGTTCACTTTTGCGACATATCCGGTGATAGCCAACTCTAGAATTGTTTTACATCTTGCAGTAAGGAAAGAACTTTTTGCACAAACTATTCGCTGTCTAGGATCTTCATTCCATAACTGATCCGCTCTTAGTACAGCAATGTTAGCGTCGGATTTCAGGTTTCTTGTGGTCAGAGCAAGGTTTGATTTCAGGGGTTTTGCACGTGCGAGAAATTTCAATGTTTCAAAGCGAATACGGGATCAGCGGTTTTAGACGGAGAGCCGACAAGAGCAATCTTTATGCTAGTAATGATGTCTTCAATAGGGATAAGTTTAGGCGTAGGAGCCAGAAGATAGAGGTCTACTGGATAGGTTTATAATAGAGTGTGACTAGAATTCTGGAACGATTTGGGAATTAGGGAATCGAGTTTTCTGGTTTGTCCCCCAATAGTAAGTGAATGGGTTTTTTCGGCTTGACGATAAATTATGCGGCCTAACGTATTCCAATGAAATAGGGATAAGATGGAAACTTCAGTTCAGTCACATCTATTTTGTTTAATTCGTTCCTGAGCCAATGCCAAACTTGCATGAAGAAAAATCTGGTAGGCAGAAGGGTAAGGGAAGTTTGATAACAAAAAATATAGGAATAACATGATTATCTATGCAAAAAGGAATTCTAGGTATTCGTTATTGGAGAATTTCTCCAATGACCAACCGGATGATCTGGCAAGCTTGTCTTTCTACTACCTACTTCCAGTTTTATAATAAATACGAGCAACTACGGGATCTCTTCTGTCTTCTGTCACCGCCAATATTTTTATAGAAGCGTTTGCACAAAGCCAAAGTGTTGATTGAGGTACGCTAATGACACCTTTGTCATTTGGCCTCATGGACACGAATCTTTAAACAATTTCCTGTCGTTTCTGAATTCTCAACATGATTCCATGAAGAATCAGACGGTCACCATTCTTTCGTAGATGATAGATCTCGTACACCGGCGTCCTGACGGTGCGCTGCGACATTCCGTTTACCGAAAATCCACGCACACGGTTAGATATCTGAATGGACTTTCACACCGTCTCTCAGCCCAAAATGCGCAGTTATCAATTCGCTTATTCAAGGGGCCATTTCCATATCTGGGCTCAAACGGCTCCCGTTTGACCTTCCCTCATTTAATCCTAATCGTAAATATTGCAAAATTTTTAAGAAAAGCTCAGAAGAAATTCTGATTCTTAATACTAAAAAATACTCACACTGTGCTTGTATTTTTAAATTTAGTATTTTGCTCATTTGCGTTACGGTTACGAAAATGCATTTTCGCCAGCGGAGAAGTGCGGTAGTAAACTGTAATAACCGTTCTTACCGCTGCGGTAATGATTGCTTATTCGCAAGAAAAAGCCAACTGGTCAGATGACATGACAAAACAAATTATTCCATCAACATTACAACAAGTCAAAAAGACAATTTCATCAATCATTAATTTAGTGATTACGTGAAACCTTTAAGTTTTAACCGTTAATTTTCTAGCTGGAAAAGATCTAACTTTCTTCGTAGTTATTGCATCTTTTAGATAGATCTAAGTTTAATTTTTCACATTTGTAAATCGCCTCCAAAATGTTGACCTCATCGACTTTCACCAGGGAAATAAGTCGAATTCAAGCGGATCGCGATAGAACCCTCCACGATCTTAGCAATAAACGCGAGCAGATCCTTCACGCGCTGAAATCTACCGAAAGCCTAACGAACCAGCTGAGGAAGCTGAGCGATGAAATCACGTTGTTGGGCGCTGATCACGCTCGAGAAATGGACTCGTTAGATCAGGAAAGACTCGACCTCGAAGCGCGTACGGATCTGAGTCCGAGCGCAAAGGAATTGGCGTTGGCCGAACTGAATAAGACGATTCAGGAAAAGGAAGAGATGTATCAGCAGCATTTGAAAAGTTTAGAAAGGCAAAGGCGAGTAAGTGGAAGAGCTTACAAAGACGTTGTTCCAAAAACAGTTGTTTAATACTCTTTACCCTAGGAATCGTTGTCGGCTATAAAAGATTTTATCGACGAAGACATTGGTGATGCTAAGAACCTCATGTTAAACGAAATAGACGAATTGCAGGCGATGAAAATCGGAGCATCACCGTCGGAGCTGGAAGCTCTCAATAAAAAGATCGAAGAACTCAACGCCAAGATGGAAACTATCGATGTAATAAGTACGTAACTCTCTAGCGCAGTATAGTGTCATATTTTCTAATCGTAATTACTAGCTGATCTTCAAAATAGAGGATTGACGCTTACGTCAACGGGAAAAATTAGGACGAGAAGCGGAACCATTATGACATTATCGGACGCAAGAGATGCGGGCCTTCTTGACGGTATCGACATAGAAAATATCACCAAGCTAGTGATGGATGGTAAGTTTAAATCTACGCATCTTCTCACTTGGCGAAGTAATGCTTTTAGGATTCTCTTATGTATATAGAAAAGCTTAGAGAACGTGGTATGTCCATCAGCAAATCCGGTACTCTGAAGACAGATTCGGGTAGAGTTGTAACATTAACGGAAGCCAAGGATTTAGGTCTCGTAGACGAGAGTACGGCTGAACTTTTACAATCTACCAGAAGACCCAGTTTACCTCCAGGAACTGCAAGTGGGTATTTTTTGTTCAATGTTACCTGCTTGTAATTATTTTCCCAGCTGAACAACGCGGTACTTACAGTAATCTCCAAATGGAACTTAAGCTTTGGCCAAAAATCGAATCGGTCCACGTCCTTGGCCAGAGTCGTTAGACCCTTCGTCCGTTCCTTCTTGGCGGGAAAAACTTAAATTTTACATTTTGATGAAATCATTTCTAACACTAATAGGAGAAAAGGAAATAAATACAACTTGTTCATATTTAATTCACATTTATTTCAAAATAAATAGTACAATTAGAGAGATAGGCCGTATGCTATTTTCCCAAGAAATTAATAAATTTTTTAAGTTAAAGGAGATAGCAATTGACCATCACACAATTATCCACTAATTTACAACAACATATTTGTTAGTATTTTCTTTCTTTCCACAGAGAAGCTTAAAGAACACGGCATAGAAGTTACAAAGTCCGGCACTCTGAAGACGATATCGGGTAGGATCATGACAATACATGAAGCTAAGGGTTTAGGCATCATTGACGACACCGAGGCTGACGTTCTGGAGGCCACTAAAAGAACCAGTTTGGCAACATCGGCTGCAAGTAAATACATTTTTCGTTAATTTTTTTTTGTAACACTATGACTTTAATTGCTGGGACTTTCAAGTAATTCAAGTCATGTAGTCACTCTAAGGGTCTACCTGAAAAATAACATATATCGACCAATTGAATGCTACAAAATATTTAATTGCGTTTACTGTTGGCAATGCATCGTTTATTCGAGTTATCGGTATGCTTAAACATGCACTAAACCTCTTCCAGTGCGAATGTTCATAAAATTTCTCGATATCCTAACGTAAACAGTCATATAATTTGTTATAATCAGCACCATTCTTTTTGCAGGGAAGCTAAAACAACAAGGATTAGAAATTACAAAAGCTGGTGCTGTGAGGACTGCCTCGGGCAGGATTCTAACAGTAGATGAAGCTAGAAATTTAGGCCTCATAGACAATCTCACGGCTGATATGCTGGAGGCAAGTAAAAAGAGCAGCTTGTCAGCATCAACTGCAAGTAAGTACCTCGATTAATTATTAGCTTAGATTTATTCAGCAAAACAGGGTGGTTCACACTTCGAGAATCTCAATAAATAAACGTAAAAACAAAAATGTGAAACTGATACACCCAGAACAGTTGATGGTCATCGGTCCAACAATAAACAACAGCCTATAAACGACGTAAAATTTGTCCACGTACAGCAAATAGAGAAAGTTGCTACTTGTGCAAAAGAGATTGAAGACTTATTTCTTGTGTCGAAGACTTAAATAATTAATACGTATTGTTATTAGCTCTTTTTATCCATTATTACACCACTTGCCCCTAATACTTTACTTTGGCTAGGTTTATCGCCACAAATATCAACTGAAGACGTCAACTATTTAAAGATGACCGTCGGAAAACCTCTAACCTTAGCTCTAGCTGAGATTTGCATGAAACAACCTCGAGACCCCATACATTACTTGGGTCATTGGCTTTTCAAGTACAGATATAACCAGGAGATCGATGAGGTGAAGAAGAGGGAAATAGAACAGCTTGTATCCGAAAGAGAGCGTATTCGATTGGAGACCTGGGTAATGGTTGAATTTTTTGAGTTGTGTTAAATATCAGTCAGTAGTGGTCAATCAGAGCCATACATTTCGGAAACTATTAACAATAACTATGGTATTAGAAGAGGCTTCGTTAAAAAACACCATTTATGTAGATTTGCCAAATTTGAATCAACTCCCTTTTTACAGCACAGAGAAGTTGAAGATGCTGCAAGAAGCGCTGTTCTAGAAATGGTTTTCAAAGCCCATGACGAAGCCATGCAAAAAGAATTGAAGGTAGCCGAACAGGGTCTAATGTTAGGTGAAGAAGGTGGTGGAAGTGAGCACGAGGAAGAAGAAAATGCCGAATTGGCCGAGGAAGCGAAGGATGTATTGGGCGAATATACCGGACCACCAGCGGGACAAAGAAGAATATAAGTTGTTTATATTATTTTATATGCCAAACATTATTAAAACAATAAAAATCTAACTCACATTATTTCATCGATCCTCAAACGTTGCAATGGGGTCGTTTTGTTACATCTGAAGTCTGGCGAAAAGGTAAATCAAGTAGCCTGGGCTTCCCGCATTTCATCCAGGTGGTACCAACCTGAAAGAATACATGACATGAAACATGGACTTCGATTATAAGGCTAATTGGTAGATTTCTCGAAAGATAGCGTTAAATGCGTATTTAAGATTTTTATCTTTTAGATCGCAACGCACGGCGTATACTTTTGACGCTTTAATCTACTGAAGGATATAATAAAATCGCTACAACAATCTACTTCGGTGTAGAAAGATGCGTAATACAGAACTTCACGAGACGATTCAACTTTGTTATTTTATATGAATCATGTTTCTAAATTTTATTCAAGCTAAATTCGAGTTTTGCAACAAATAAATGCGTAGATAGATTAACATTTCATCTTAAGATAAAACTAAGGTGCAGCTGTTCTAATACTGAGTATTGTAAGTGATGATCAGTTTAATATCAAGCATAAAGTATACATCACGTGGGATTTTTTTAGTGAATGCCTCATAAAGGTCCGTTTTTTGCAAATGAACTTACATTAAAAAGCATTTTTTAAGTATCACCGAAATATTTCGAAAACAATTCACAAATAACAAAGTTGTACATTAAACAAGAATTTCCCAAAAAAAGACGTTCTGTATTCTCCAATAATTCCGCAACAAGCTTCATAATACGCATTAAAATCACTTAACATTAATAAACAACAATATTTGTAGCAGAAGGATCATAACACAATAGAAGGAATCACTTGTCTGTGATATGTTTCGTCTCACCTGTTTCTCTAGTGCGCAATATCGTACGTAGATGACGCAGAACCGCAATTCGCTTAATGTAAAGCGTGTCAGCGCTTCCGTGTGCGAGGTCCGCTAATGCGAGACAAATGCCGCATTTGTAGGGAGTGGCGCTGGCGTTAGGTTTCTTGGTATTTGCGTGGCGCTAGCAAAGGTTTCTTGATTTTGTACGCAGCGCAAACGTTATCTTCCGTCGGGTTGTGTGTGCGAGGTAGGCGAATTTTCTTTTGGAATCTCAGAACCCAAAGCTTTTGAAAATTAAATTTCCTCACGGAAAGTAAACTAAAAGGTTCCCAAACCGAAATTCATAGACTCGCCCCTTCGTACAATGCGAAATATGGTCCTTAGTAACGAGGGCGAGTTGAAACATTGGCGTTGTTACCGGTAATTAATGGTGAATTTATTTTAAATTTATTAGTCGCATGCATTCTACTAACTATTATTTATTTCGCACGACCAAACAGATATAAAATGAGGATGTTTTTCAAATTGTTGATGATTTGGTTGCTAAGGGAACATATATTGAAAATTTCAGGCTGCTTCGAGGTCTGAAGATGGTTTGTTAACTGGATACGAATTTTGGACTCTCAAAAAAAATAAAGGTGAATATGATTATAGAAGTTTAAATTTAAAAACAAGAACAAAATCTCAAGAGTGAACTAAGCGATACCGCAACACTCAGAAGACAATTATGCTCGATAATAATTAAAGCTCCTTCATCGCAAAATGAAGAGAAATTGAGAGAATTTAAGAGAAAGCAACAAAATTTAGATTTAATGATAACTTTGATTCATAAAATGCTGTTGGAATTGTGCTAACATAACATCAATTGTTACATTACAAAAGGTTTGCGAGCTGTAAATAAAATAACATTTTGTCTCGCGGATGCAAACGATTGAACAGTTGTCGGTGTATTTTTTATTCCGTTAAAAAATACAGAGGAGCATGATCTCTAAAATCCTCAAGAAAATGCTTATGTGAGAATATGTAAAATTATAAAAAGGAGCAAGTGTAGCCAAGCCACAATCGAAAGAGGAGACTGCGAAGGCTGAACAGGTTCCGAAAAAAAGGCGGAAGTGTTCTATGGACCTGGAAATTGTTTTTTGGGATAGTCATAAAATCGCAAAGACAAGGAAAGTAATAACGGGGGCGTATTACATATCATCATTTGACAAAATGAAGATAGAAAATGCGGAAAAAACGATCGCATTCCAAGAAAAAGAAAATCTTACATTGCAGTGGTCGCCATGGCAAAAATTCAGGATTTTTCAGGATTATTTTGCAGAACTCCTGGTACTATTTCAACCGATTAGCATCACTAATCATTTCACTTAGCAACCAAATCTTGATCGTGCAAAAATGCAATCAACTTAGTAGAAATCGAGCGAAATTTAAATAATAGTGAAACAGGATTAGATGTAATTGTTATTTCGATCTGTGATAAAAAAAATATATATTTTCGTCTAATTCTAGAACTTCGCCCGAGCAAATTTAAAAACTAAACTACATTGAAACATTATTTGGAAGTTCTTTATTCTAAATTCTAAATGATACAAATTCGTTTGTTGTTTAATAAGCATATGTTGGACATACAAATCTTCACGTCAATAGCATATAAGTAAGAATGATATTAATCGTAGTCAAAAATTACCTTAGAAATATCGAATTGAAAAATACAAGAAGAAACAAACATGTACACCTTAATTAATACACATAATAATAACACTGATATCGATATTGCAATAGTAACGGATAATTCATTACATCTATGATATTTTGTATCGATTTTGATTTTTATTCGTACGAATAAAAAAATTACTAAATTAAAAGCAATTCACTTTTTAGGCTTAGAACGTTTGAAATAAGGTATGTAGAAGCACTTGAGAGATTATTTATAATTACGTAGAATAAAATTTCAATTATGTAAGCGCAAGAGTGGAATTGACGCATCGTTTTGTTTCTGTTACGCAAAGAATCAATTGTACCGCTTTTAGTATCGACGCCCGGGGCCTGGTGGCATATCTCTACGTGGGGCTGGGCCACCTCCGCTCACGTAACTAAAAATAAGATAACAAAAAAATCAAATCATAAAGATATCCTTCGGAAGAGTTTAACGCATTAAAATAAATACAAATCATCATTGTATAACGCAAATATTTATAAATCCCACATAGATTGATACGTTGCGTACATGAGTATACAAGCAAAAACAAAATTAAAAACTTGTAGGGAATAAAAAATGTCTTTTTTTAATTCCGGTTTATTTACTGGATTGCCATAGGCTTAAAAAAAAAACTACTATTATTTGCGAGATTTACGAGTTTTATAAAGATTTTTAAAAATAAACCCGCTTCTCCTCCTATGACCTATCCAAATTTTGAAATTTATCGCGGGGAGAATGGGAAATGGTTCTTTTTCGCTTTAGTGGGAGTTGGTGGGCAAATTTCTTTGGAATAGAACCGATTGTGAATACTATTCTTTAGACGACCCTTCAGAGAAATTCATTGAAAGTGGGAATGTTTTACAAATTAGAGACGTATGGAGAAATCAAAGAGAAGCGTGGTTGAACATCCGCGAAGAACGACAAGATCGTGCTATGACTACGGATGATTTAATCAATAAAGTTCCAAATCAACAAAATTTAAGATCCAATTTGTTAATATTCAACTCGAGGAAATCTGTATATGAGGTACACTGGACGACATTTAGTCTTTAGACACAACCTTCCCGAAGCTATTACTGTCTCCCCTCGCCTTCTAATACGCGTCTTAATACATTGGTAGGCATTCAGCAGGTAGCCACCAGTGACAGCACGCGTTATGTCCGCGCCCTTGTATTTATCTCTTTGTACATGGATACAGAATTTGCAGCGGATACATAAACGTTCACAGAACAGATTGACAAAACTATGAAATACATTTTAGCAGTAAGCAGTCAATATTTCCGAATTGTTCCAGTAATTGCTTTGTCAATAGAATAGAATAATATCGGAATTAAATTTCTTTTGAGGGAACTTATCTACAAACTTAAGTGCTTTTTATTGATCCTGGCGGATTATAAAGATTATTGTAAATTTGAGAATTGATCTCATTGAAATCTCGTGATATATGTAAAAAAAGCCTTTTATCTTGGAGTTGCACGTTTTGTTCAATCTCAGTACAAATTGGATTATCTTTCGCAGTTTAACAGCAATTATTTCTATTAATTAAAATTTTACGAGTTATCCGTTACATCATAGATCTTATCCATGACAATCAAATTGCAATCAGTAGGAAAATATGAAAAATATATATTCTCAATTAGGTCCCTCTTATTTCATTCGAGTTCACGTTTACATGTTTTGTCCATTTCCCATTCTTTTTGAATCAATATCAGGTTAACAAACACATACAATTTTAATCCCTACCAGTATCAGATAATTGCAAACGTAATTTTGTAACCACAGTTAACAAATCGTTTGGTATAAAAGCTTCATAAACACTAGAAAAACGATTTTGGGGCCGCAATGTACGCGATTACAACATTTAAGATTAACGTGGTTTATTTAAACGTAGCTTCAATAGTACTCTTCACTGTACATTTTAGACCTGCAATTAAACACCATTAAATAGTAAAACACAGAACAATATACAATACGATATATTATTACGCAATTCAACGTGATCCGTTTTCTATTTCTTTTATTATGACGCCTACAACTGATTCGAATTTTAAACATTAGATTTCCGCAAATTTTAAAAGTTTATACCGTAATTGTCAGATTAAATGAATTTATACAGAGTGATCTACTAGCTGTATTAAAAATGTTAAGAACAGATTATTTATTCAGACGCAAATCTACACGCATTCAATTCTACCTGGTGGTGAAGATGTGATATAAGGTTTGCTGTGCCTGACAGACTTACGTCATCTCAATCTATTATTAACGTAAACGTAGTATATAATTTTAAATATTTTACAAGGGAAAAATTCTCTGCCCAGCAATAAAAGGTCACGGGCCTCGGCTGGAGATGGCATCGAGGAACGACTTGCGACGTCATCCGCTTTGAGGAATGGTCTTGATCTTGAGGTGATGTAATATGCCGAACTTAATTTGCCGATTATTACTTAGTAATCAGCAAACCTAATAGCCTTGCTATATTGGTTAAGACTAAGAATTGTCAAGCATCCTGCCAAGAAATCTACCAGCTACCGATCGTTCAAATTTATCTTCCACATCTTTCAATAAGCACATTCCTAAATGGCAGAAGCAGAATTTAATTGCTGTTAATAACCACCAAATTCCAATATTTTATTAATATTATTTCAAGTACTATTTTACATTTATACAGAACTACCACATGATGAAAAAGTCACCGTATATAAAATGGAATAATGCTAATAGATCACTCTGTACAATATATTATGCAGACGGACATTTTTAAATTCATCACGGTTGATTTTCCGTATTCGCGACTTAAAGAACTGCAGCTACTGTTTCAATAACCAGAACCACTTGCGAGAAAAGAAGTGTTCAAACGAAATATAAAAAAAAGCCGCTCCACGTGTCCCGAATAAATTAATTTGAACAACGCGGAATGTACCAAAACAAACTGTTTCCGTTGTACTTTCACTAATTCCATTATATTAAACAATTAATAAATCATCACTAACAACCGCTTACCCTCTTTGCTGGGGCAATGGGGGATATGCCGAATCATAAGCACCGCTCCTAGACGAACCATATCCTTCGTAAGCAGCACTTACACCAGTACTTCCATACGCGCCAGTTCCGCTCGAGACTCCGTAAGCTGCGCTTCCGGATCCGCTACCTCTGGATTCGGAATACATCCCGCCGCTGCTGCTACCACCTAGCGGTGGAGGTCCGCGGGAGTCCGGATACGAGGAAGGTCCTCTGGAATCCCCGTAACCGCCGCTCTGAGCAGGAGTACGAGAATCGTAGCCCATGGAACCGGTTCCCCGGGAATCGCCGTAACCTCCATAACCGCTGGCCGTACTACCAGATTGCCCGTAAGATGGCGCGCTTGAACCGTAACCGCCACTCGGGGAGTAACCGCTGGATCTCTCCCTAATGAATTAGAAAGGGAGGTATTTAAAAAAGCTAAAAATTAGGAGGTTGTAATTTCATCGTCGACATTAATTTAATTCGACATAAAAGTGCAGTGCTTCAAATAGTAAGTGACCATCGTGATATTGTAATATTACAACTAAGAACCATAGTTAATAGTTATGTTAATTTTATTTAGCAACTAATTTCTTGCAAATGTTACTTTTAATATAATTTTTTAAATGTACCAATGTTTAATCATCCAGCTTTCAATAAAGTCTCTATTTTGATAAACCTTTCTATACTGTAAGACTTGCCGGCACTCTTTCTAATTACCTGAACACAAAAATAAATATTTAGGATTATTTTTCTATTAAATGAAACCATTTTGTTGGCTAACAACGAAAAAATTCAAATTGCAAAAAATGGGACACCCTAGGTTGATTATTATAGGTTTGATTATTTGTGATGTAAATCAATTACATAAGAAGAGACACAGGAAGACGTAGGAAGCGTTACCATGAGGTTTTCTTTCTCTACAGGGAAGACGAATGTAACAGCTATACTTCCGTTCATCCATAAGGTTCTCTGTTTTATTAAGAAATATTGTACCAAATTTGTATTAATACAAATTCCAACTTTGTGTGTCGATTTAGATTGAATTAATACTTCGCAGCTTATTTGGGGTTTAGCTTTGATTGAATATTTTCAGAAAAATACGCGTAAGAAGCATTACCATAATTTTAACATTTTTACAATTTTACGAAGGAGGCAATTATTTCAACATATAGCTCTAAAGATTATTAACAATTATGGTATAATAGTATCTTTTAAACACAGAGGGTTACCAAATATCTTCCCATATATGGGATCCAGGTATTTCCTTTTTGAATTGGTGTGCGATTTAGTACCATATTAGTGTTGTTAGTACGACTATTTATAACTATGTTATGTTTATTATGTACAAAATACAGCCTATCTTCAATATTTTTATTAACAAATAGTTTCAGGTAATTATTTTTACATACAGTATTAATTATACATTTTCAATCATTTATTTCACAACTTTGGTCTCTGAAAAAATAAAAACACCCATCTATTGAGTCATTTAAGAGGCTCCATTTGTAGGTTATTCAAAGTTTGATATTGAACGAAGACCAAAAATTAATACCCTATACAAAGTCAACTTACATTGGTTTTGTAGCATTATCTCTCCGACTAAACATATCGGCTGCAGCACCACTTCTATCGTAACTACTTGGAAGTCCTCTTGGTCCTTGACTCATTCCGGGATCCATTAATGGCCTTCGTTCACTCAACGGAAGCCTTCTCTCATCGAAGCCACTAGCCGGTGGCATTCGCCGATCATCGTATCCAGTTCGTGCAGGTCCCTCAGGGTACGGTGGCCTATCATCATATGGAGGTCTCCGATCTATAAAAATCCAAACAAGAAAGGTCAATGTTATTTTTAAAGGTCGCAGTGAAACACCAACCGTAACCGTTAGAATAAGGCCTACCGCGTTCCCCCATATAACTGGCTCCACGTCTATCATCGTAACCACCTGGTCTTCTATCCGGGTACTCGTCAAACCGTCCAGCTCTTTCGTAATCGTAACGGTCCGGATACGGTGGGTAATCTCGTCCACCGAATCTAGGGCCGAAACCATCCCGAGAATACGGACCAGCGCGGTCTTTTCCACCTCTCATAGGGCCACCGCCGCCGCCTCCTCTTCCGCGGCTTCTATTCGGAGGTTTAACGCGTCCTTTTTCGACCGAAATTCTAACGCCCATAAACGTAGTATTGTTCAATTCTTCGATGGCTTTTGTCGCCAAATCCTTATCTTCTAAATGCAAGAAACCGCATCTATTCGCGATATCGCATTCGGCTATCGCGCCGTAAGGAGCGAAGAGCCGCTTTAAATCTTCAGTTGTCGCGTTAGCTGGTAAGCTTCCCACAAAAACCTTTGTGGTCGTCGCTGAACGCCGGCTCTGTAATGTGCACAGAAGACACGTCTGAGCTAAAATTAAAGTAAATTATGCTAAAAACTTACCATTTTGAATTAATAAATTCTGCTTGAAATATAAAGAAGATAAAAGGGGGATAAAATACGTATGAAAACTGGAAAAATCTTGCAGAAACAGTAGTCAAACGGAAACTGCCCTTCCGAAGGAGCTTCTAAATGAAATTAGTCATACATAAAATTGTTCAGAATATTGTAGTAACTTTTCAATATATTGATGTGATGCGTAAAGCGCTGTCATGAGTGTAATTCGAACTAAATTGATATTATGTAAAAACTAAAATTACATTTATTCGTTTAAAATGTAAATAAATGTTAAAACTTGGTGTATTGTTTAATGTTTAAATTTAAATACGGCTGTAATTTAAGAGATTCACATATTATATCCTTCAAAGGGCACATTTTTCGATAAATGTTGAAGTTACAGTAACAAAATTCATTGCTATTCATTTTGAACGTCAGAGGGCGCCTTAGTTTCTCACACTTACCTGAAGTTGTTCATTTATATCGTTATATAAATTATTTCTTCTGTGATTAATAACAAATACATCAATAATATAAATAATCTTTAATAATGTGAACTAAAATTAGAAATGGCACATGAGTAAAATCAAGTTTTGAAATCAACAAAATGCATTGTTCCTAACTTCGTATATATTTGTATCTATCTTCATTCATTTACCTGAAAGAAGGATAACATAACCTTAGTTTTGTTTGCAAAATCTTAATTTAACCTCCAAATTGTCGAAAGAGATGCTAAAATGTCTGAAAAACTTGCAACAAACGCTTTCAGAAGCGTATTTAAAACCGTTGATAAGGAAACCCTGCACTGGTTTCCCGGTCACATGGGAAAAGGTTTAAGAAAGATGCAATTTAAATTGAAGTCAGTTGATTGTGTTTTGGAAGTTCATGATGCTAGAATCGCATTGTCCGGTAGAAATACTGATTTCAAACGCACCATATCTGGTATAAAGCCACACGTATTAGTGCTAAATAAATCGGATATGATTCCAAAGAAGTATATTCCACAAATAAAAGATAAACTGTCTAGGGAGTACGAAAACGTAATATTCACGAATTGTAAGAATCACAGATGCGAAGGTGTTAAAAGACTATTTCCAATGGCTCAAGAGTTGATCAATAAATCAGATCGGTTTAATAGATCCAAGGTCGATGATTATTGTCTTATGATTATTGGTGTACCGAATGTAGGAAAATCATCACTAGTAAATGCGTTACGTAATAAATTTTTGCGTAAGCCCAATGCGTCACCCGTGGGTGCTAATCCTGGCATAACCAGATGCGTCCTTACTAAAATAAAAATGTGCGACGACCCTTTGTTTTACATGTTGGATACTCCTGGCATTCTAACGCCTAATGTTCCTAATACAGAAGTCGGACTTAAATTGGCCTTATGCGCTACGATCCAGGATCATTTAGTAGGCGAAAATACAATAGCAGACTATTTACTGTACTGGCTAAATAAACACGAAATGTTCAAATATGTCGAGGTATTTAAGCTTAAAAGTGCTTCAGATGATATTTTAGAGGTGTTAGTGCAAATAGCTATAAATAATGATAAAATGATAAAATTTAAGGACGTTACAAACGGTACGTATGTTCGTAGACCAGACTTAGATGCGGCTGCAAAATTAATGCTGCAAGCCTTTAGGAACGGGGACTTAGGGAAGATAATGTTAGATCAAGATATGTTGTAAGTACAATATAGTATATGTAAATATATTTCTTAAATAAAATTTTAAAAATTGCTACTTTTTAATCTTCAAGATTTCCTACCAGGGGGTGTTGAATTGGTAACCCCATTTACAAAATGGTAGCGCAAGTACAAGGTCGCGAAATGTGTTTGTATAAGTTCAATTTAATCTAAGGCTAGATCTATGCTAATTTTAACCTTATTTATTTCGGGTTCATTCGTAATACTTATTGGGAAAAATGCTGAAAATATCTGTTTTATTCTTTTGTGATTTACAATAATAATAACATAGATTAAATCTAACCTATTGTTCGCCTGTAAAATATGCAACCTCAAATACAATACAAGTGGCAAGTTACGTGCTTGAACTTTCAAATCTTCTATTCACTTTTCCAGCATAAACGATGAATCTAACACACTTTCTCCATGACCGTGAGTACGTCAGAAGATGACCTTCATTTCATATATATATATTGACGACTTCCAGTAAAATGCAGCCAAAGCGCGATGTTCGCAAGAGTTACATTCTATCCAACTTTGTTTTATAACATTTTCATGGAAAAGGTCTCCTCGCGAAGATGGTACGATAGAATCGATGAAAACGTAATCTTAGGGGCTCTACCATTTCAACGGTTAACTTTTGAAGTATGTTATTTGATGGAATTTTAGGACTTGCGGAGAGAGAGAGGTTATACTTTTAAATTTTTAGCTCGTCAATAAAGAGAATGTTAAGGGTGTCGTTTCTATGAACGAAGACTATGAATTATGGTTGGCGAATGATAAAGAGGTAAAACATTTTAAATTAATATACTCAACGTTGAAAACATTCATATTAGTAAGTTGTAGAGCGTGTATCTTCTCAAAAATTCATTGCATAAACGTAACGGAGGATTAAATTAAAAATCATATATTTATAGCATTTTTTTAAAAACGTTTTTAATTGCTCATGACTAAGGCTATATGCTTGCCCAAGCTCGAAATGACCTTCCTTTTTAGAATAAAAACTAATTAAAAACCAGTTTAAAACAGTTTTTTTTTTAATTATATGAGAGACTAATTTGAAGTTACTAAACAAAATTTGATTGCACGTAGATTAAAAGTTACTAAAAATAACCAACAAGTTATACAAATAAGAGCCTGCAACCTGGGTACCGGAAACAACTAATTGCAAGAAAACCGCACAAGTTATTTGATTAATTCGGAACAGTTATTTCGGGAATTCGTGGATTCACATTATGAACCGTGCGACCGAACTATTCTAAAAGATATTTATACCTACTTTTATCCCTTATATACCCTAAAATAGGCAAAAAATTCGAAACTAAAAAAAGTTCTTTTTCGATCCTTCCATAGCGGTAGCGCTCTATATGTTCTTTGAATAGCACCTACAAATAACATATTGTGAATAAAATGGTGCGCTAAAAAAAGGTAAAGAGAGGGCGAGAGAGTGCAGCTGGAGGCTACAGTGCATTTACTGTACCACCTCTGGACGGTCATCCATTCAATTAATGCTTCGCCAAGGCGTGCTTGGCTGCACGATCTAAGTAGCGCCCAACTTATCAACATTGCCGCACTGCAATGCTAACATTTTAACATAGCTCAAGCGTTGCGACAAACGATTGAAGCTCTACAACTTATTAATACCCTGTATGTAAAAAAAAAAAATACAGATTGAGTCATCTTCGATAGCTCGGAAGATCGTGTCTTTGTGAATGAAGATTTTCTAAAACAGATTCTTTCTTGTGATGAGGTCTAATTGCGAGCATGGTTTAAAATTACATTGAAGCTTACAAACAATTAGACCTGATAGCACTCTACTCCAAGCTCCTTTGTCACATGAAAGCAGTTCCTCCACCCTGCTAAGGTTCTTAGTCAATTGACATCCCCAATCTTTGTAACTCTTGTCCTTGGTAGTGGGCGATCCTGCTGCTCCACGACACGGGTTCTTAACATTCCGCGCGCGTCTCCATTTTTTCTTGTTCCAATCAGACTGGGGACACGAATAACCTTCTCTAATCCGAAGATTTCTCACGAACCATGGAGTATGCGAGGATTAGCCTTGGGCGATGCTTGTACAAGAGAACCTTGGGTTCAATGCCCAGGGGACTGCTTTTCCATAGTAGTAAGTCGCTACTTGTCAATTTATTTAATACGACCGTCCACCGCGCTTTCCAGACTTCATCAAGATCCATTCGCTAAGGCACGATCTTCGGAACCCGCGGAGATGACTTACCTTGTATACTATTGATCCTTTAGAAATGGAATTCCGTTGGTGTAGAATTTTTACAGTTAGCTACGACGGATATCTTCGAAACACCTTGCCAGAAAAAATTATTGGATGGCGTTACGTTTATAAATGGAATAATATCAAAAGGAGGATCCGAGAGACCGCCCACTGTGTACGTCCATTGCAAAGCTGGACGCACGAGAAGTGCCACGTTAGTAGGGTGCTATTTAATGCTTGTAAGTTCCAGAGTATTAATCTTATTTTTCTGTATTAAAACCAGAACTGGCTAAAGCACTTTTGTAAAGTGCTTCAAATACCAAGCACTGCGAAGTACTAAAATCAAGTACAAAGTAAATAAAGTATTGGAGCTGCTTGTACTAAAAATAGGGCTTAGCGCAAGTACTTAAATATCAAGTAACAAACACCATTGTTTAAAAGTGTTTGAAGATACTACAAGCGTAGTCTGAAAAAGTTTCAAGCCGCAACACGAAGATGATATAATTGCGAATGCATTGAAAGATACTTTTGGAAATCTCGGCCATGTTGAATGCTCAGTTGTTGTTTGTCATTTCTGTCAATCGATGTTGGTGTTTCTGTAAAAATTTAAATATAAAGCAGCCAATACATTTTTTCATTTGAAAGCCAATGCGCCTACACAAATTAAATCTTGATACGATGTGAATTTGACAAAAAGGATATTAGGTTCTTGCGCTAGGTTGGAAACTCTTCAGACTATATTTATAAAAGTGTTTTAAGTAGTATGTCGAAGTATTTTAACCAGCTCTGATTAAATTTCTTTTATCTTCTAGAGAAATCGTATAACTCCCGAAGAAGCAGTAGAAATCATGCGATCGAAAAGATCTCACATATTATTACATAACACTCAGTGGAAAGCTTTAAGATTATTTTATGGTAATAACATTGAATCTCAAATGATTTGATGTGGAATATAATTAAATTTTATCTTAAATATATTTTTATATAGATTTAACGTGTATTTATTTAATTCCCGCATATTAACAGATAATTCTGCAAGGATTAACAAATTCCAATCTAAAATAAACGTTTTATTGAAAATATACCAATAAACACACATTTAAAAAAACATTAAATAAAAAAAATCATTCCTTCTGCTTATCTCTGATATGCCATAATTTTTGGACGAATCGACCAATTCCAATATCGTGATGATTGAAATACAGAAGACCTCCCAAGACAACAGCAGAAAAGAAATATAAGATTGCCAGTGAGATTTTCGGGATGGTTTCGCCGAACAATACGGGTCTCACATAATCGATTACAACAGCTTCCAAACCCCTAATCAGCAATTTCTTCATTCAACGAAATTCTACTTAGATTCAAAAATTACTTACCAATGGTTATGTACGATAGTCATTATTGCAAATATATCGTCCATAATCACATTAGGTGCTGCTACGGTCAAGGGTACAACGGCAAGAAGTGCAACTGCCCATACTCTTTCTACCGTCCACAACAAACCATGATCTATATGAGCCTGTCGCACTTGCATGTTAGACATCTTCGGGACAAGATTAGTGCTTTTTTGTAAAGCGATTGCATTGAGGCCTTGCATGGTGAATTGGGATAGATTCGCGCTTTGTTTCACCAGCGTTGGGTTCTTAAATTGCATCGTGCCGAGTCTCAATACGCTACGAAGTGCTGAAAATGTAGTTATGTAATTAATTTGTTTCGTAAGCTACCGTAATAGTAAATAAGTACCTTCGGGACGGGCTGCGCCTCTAAGTAGCGTCGCTAATGCCATTTTCGAGTCCTAATACTGTTCGTTTAGTGCGTTTATTTTAATCGGTGTATCTAATTACAATTCTTGCTATTATAAATTTGACAAATTTGCAATGATGTGAACTTGCTCCGTGTCTTTTACTTTTGTAAACATAACTTGACGGGCGAAATTTCCCTAGTTAATACTTGAAGAATGAAAGATAATGCTTTAAATTATCAATTCTTATATTTATTAACATTAAATTGATTTTACTTCTTGTTGCCAGCAAGAGGAATAAGTACAAGTTTTTATTTTTGAATCTTCTTAACTTGACCATTTGTATACCTGATGTCACTAGATGCAGTCCTGGGGCGATTTTCCATATACATGCGAGCGTCTTCAGGAATACCTAATTTGCTTTCGTATAAAGCAAATTAGGTATTCCTGAATCGCACCAAACCAGTGTGTGGAAGTATATGCATTATCTTTCATCTTCATATGTTAAGAAAAGATACATATATGGGCGTGCAGGGAGGCACCGGCCTCCACCCCCCCACCTCGGAAGTCACATAAAAGTTGATGGAACGGAATCTTCAGATAGGAGCATGCTATCTGGAGTGCCACAAGAATCGGCGCTAGGCCCAGTTCAGTTCACGATCTATATCATGGACATTCCAAAACCAGACGACCAACGAGTGCTGAACGCCATCTACGCATATGACACAGCAATCCTGGCAACATCGCGGAACGCCGAGTTGGTGGTCAAACGTACGCAGATGCATTTGGCCCAATTCTTTAACTTCTTCGACGCCCAGGGACTCACAATCAATCCCAGGAAGACGCAAGCGATTGGGTTTGCACGATCCGTTACCCAAGATCAAAGTCAAGATCAAGATCAAAATCTGAGCGACGGAGATCGATTGAACCAGCAAAATGGAGTATCTCGGAATGATCCATGACGAAAGGGTGAATTTCGCGGCGCAACAGAGGAGCTCGAAACAGGGCGTTAGGTGCAGCTAAACAGCTGTATCCCATTCTTTCCAACTCCTACCTCAACCTCAGGGCGTCGTGCTGTATAAGTCACATATACGCCCGATCCTTACCTACGCCAGTCCCTTCTGGGTCATGGCGGCACCCATTCATATTACCTCCCTTGCGAGTGTACAAAATCACTTGGCTGCCCACATTGACACACCTGAGCGAGACTGAGGAGCTGCAGGAATTCCTGCAACAAAAACTTGGCGCGATGAAGAACGCCACCATCCAGAAGAACCAATTCAGGAGCGGGGTATAGGGCCACCTACGACGAATACACATATCTTTCTTTTATAGGAGCACAACAGAGAAAGGAGTCCAGGACGAAGACTCCGAAGCCCGCACATCCAAGAGAGAAGACTCCAGGAAGATTACCAAGATGATGGCACTGGAGGAAAATGGATGGAAACCCGGACAACTAAACGTCTCCAAAATGTCTAATATAATTAATCCCATTTCTTTGGCGCCTCTCCTTGACTAAATTGTGGCTATGCCCATGGATACACCCATTCTTCTCCAGAACAGCCAATAGAAAGTTTACTGTCAAAGTAATAATCCTCTTGCATACTGTTACTTTAATTTTTGCGCAGGATTCATTTTGACATCTCCGACAATAAAAACACCTTAGACTCTGCTCTTACATTATCCGCGAAATTTTAAAAAATTTGCAGAGGGTTATTTATTTTGCTGTTGTTTATAAATAGAGATAAGCAAGATAGACTTGTTTTAACCAAAAATATAATGCTAAGATAGCTTAGCTTCCTCATGGTATTGATGGAATAATTCACGGCAAACGCAACAAAAGGAGAGAAAAAAATACACTAACACACGGACATGTTTCTGCCTACCCGGCGTCATCAGCGTGGTTTCGAGAGTATTTTATCTCTACCTTTTATCGCTGTTGCCTCACAGTTAATGTCTTTTATTTAATTATCTAATGAAAATTGTGGGATTAATTGTGAGGCAGCAGCGATAGAGGGTAGAGGTAAAAAAAATACTCTCGAAACCACGCTGATGAGGCCGAGTAGCCAGAAACATGTCCGTGTGTTAGTGTATTTTTTTTTTCTCCTTTTGTT